>JAMQMW010001665.1:46961-69673 GCA_024115155.1 Thelonectria blattea
TAATAAACAGGCCTTTTCCCGTCTCATCCCATCCCATCCCATCCCGCCTTCGTCTCGCGTGCCTCTCTTTTCTCTCTCTCTCTCTCTCTCTCTCTCTCTCTCCCTCCTTCTTCGGCTTACCTTGCTTGCTTCTCCCCTTTGGGTGAACATGCTCTGAGTGCTTGTCGGATCTCCTCCTCCTTCGTCGTTCTCGACATCGAGCATTGGCTTGATCCGACACATTCTCTCACCATTTCTTCGACTTGACCCGGAAGACAAACCGCAATCATGGCAGAAGAACAAGAACATCTCAAGTCCCAAGGAGGGATGATCAAGGACCTCAACATCGCCCTCATGGTCATATCCTCCGTCATCCTCATCGCCCGCCTCAAGGTCCGCGCCTTCATGACCAAGGCCCTCGGCATCGACGACCTCATTACTGTTATTGCTTATGTTAGTCCTTTTTACATTCCAGTCGCATTCCAGTCGCACACGCCACCGACATTGCCAATGCCACCAAAACCCCCCCAAGCTACACCCAAATCGAAGCTAACCCTTGGCTATTCCTCCTACAGGCTCTCGCCATGGCTCTATCGGCAATGGAAATCGTCTTGGTCGGACACGGCTCGGGGACCCCGATGGACGAGCTCTCGGACGATCAGATTGTCGACTTCTTTTCGGTAACTAGGCCCTTTCGAACCTCACCACTTGCTTGGCCTTCAGTCATATCGTCGACTAACCAAACCGAATAGACACTCCCAATCAACCAGCTCCTCTTCCTCGTCGCCTCCGGAATGGTCCGCATCTCCATCCTCGCCTTCCTCCCGCGTCTCAGCAAAGACCGCGCCTTCTTGCGCCTCATCTGGGCCACCGGCGTGGTCATCGTCGCCATTACCCTGGCCGCCTTCTTCTTCATCCTGACCGAGTGCCGGCCCATTGGGTGAGACCCCAATATCCATCCTCGCCTCGCAAGTCCAAGACAAATGTTCTAACCCGTGTTCCAACCATCACAGTGACCTCTTCAACGCCGGAAAACCAGATCGCCACTGCATCAGCAAGGACAAGGAGGCACACATGATGTGGGCGCACTCCATCGTGGGCATCGTCGCTGACATAGCCCTCTTCACCCTCCCCATCTGGGTCATCCACAGCAAGATGACCTTTGGATCCAAGGCCGTCAAGGTCATTCTCGTCTTCTGCGTTGGCTTGTTTGCCATAATCACCGGCGTAGTACGCTTCGGCTTCATCGTCACCACCGACTTTGCCGTCAACACGTTAGTCCCCCCCTTTCCCTCCTCCCTTCCCCCTATCCCCCCTTCTTTCCTAACCCATAAACCTATAGAACCTACAAAATGGCCCGCGTAAGCCCCTGGACCGTCCTCGAAGTCCACGTCGGCCTCTGGTGCGGCTGCTTCCCCGCCCTCCAACCCTTCCTCCGCCTCGTCTCCTACAAGCTCGGCCTCCGCAGCCGCCTTGACAGCACCAACAAGAAGTCCTCCCGCACGGGGGGCACCACGGCCCATTCCCAGGGCCGCAACTGGCCCGGGTCCAGCGGCTACATCAAGCAGAACAGCCACATCGAGCAGGACCCGGAGAGCGACGCCGCGAGCGGCCGCGTCATCGTCACCGCGGGGGACTCGACCACGGACATCGTCGAGATGGACGACTTTGGGAAGGACGCAAAGGGGATTCGCATGCGGACCGACGTGCAGGTGCGGATAGAAGAGGGCGTGCAGGTCAAGGACGTCAAGACGACGTGGCAGGCCTTGTGAGCTTTCTATGTGTTTTGTTTGCTTGCGTTTTTTGTATTAGCGACGGGACGAGAGAGTCCTCACTGAGTCTACGGACGAAAATGTACAAGTTAATGTCATGCCAGAATTCTTAATGATAGACTACCTTACCGGCCTCATCTCATGTCGTCCAGTTCCAGTCCAAATCCCTCCAAAAAGTCGCCTCGAAAACAAATGGGAATCGGAATGACAATGCGCCACCCTTATCCCCGTCATGAAAAATAACATCCACTGTCGTAACAGTCCGAGTACTTCATATCAACACCTTTGTCGACGCCTATCCAGTTCCCCCTCACCACAACCCCTCAGTGTCCACCAGGTTGCGAGGCGGCAGAGACTTGCGCTCTACGTGCCCCGTGTCCTTCATCGTCACGATGCTGAGCACCCGCGGTTGAGGCTCCGGGCTCGCCGGCTTCGAAACGGGCTTGGGCGTCGCCGGGAGTCCCGGGGAGCTGGCCGGCGGACCGAGCGAGCCTCTCAGGAGCCGCTGAGACATTGGCGAAGCCTGTACTCGAATGGTGGGGTCGTATCGGTGATGGGTCGGGTGGCCGTTCGGGTGCAATACCGGCGGTGGCATGCTGCTTCCTGTGAGTCCACGGGGCGTCGTCTCAGCCCATGCGTCGCCAAAGATGAGCCCGGGGTGGAAGCCTGTGAGCAGCATGGCAACAATCAAAGGGATCGCACCGCCCAAGACCATAAAGCCGGCCTCGCTTTGGTAGACATGGCTCGAGAGGCCGCTTGCAAATGTGATGGCCCGGTAGACCGAGTAGACGACGAGAAGTAGGTTCGAGGCCTCGATGGCTAGATGCCGTCAGCAAATCCATCAGCAAGAATAAGTCGCCGACAAGAGTCGTACCTAGCGTCAGTCTCTTGAATGCCGACGAAGTATAGACTGCCTGATGTTGAACGTCGAGACTTCCGCGTCGAGTGGCCAGTCCCAAAGTGAACCAGAAATGCAATCCGCTGCATGCCAACAATGTGACAGCTTGTATACCTAGCCCAGCTGCAAGGATCCGCATGCCTCGGTTACGCTGTTGACGGTGTCAGCCAAGGTACAATCCAAGGCTCTCTCTGCACTTACATGATGATAAGTAGACTTGTACGCAGCAATGATGACCCCGGCAAGTTCAACAACTAGAATAACAACGCCGAGGCTCCAAAAGGCGAGCCCTGCCACCAGAGGTCGGACAGGACTGATGGGATGTCCATAAATGCCGAGGATGTGAGGCAGCACGATGAAGATGGCGATGCTGATAAAGGTCGGTCCCCAGACTGTTCCCAGCAGGAAGAGAAAATAGTGCGTCCGGTTATCCCCTTGGGCGTGAAGGAGGAGTCGTCCAACGAAGCCCAACGCTTCCGCGAGAAGCCCGGTAGTCAGAGTGGCGGAGAACAATGGCGTCCATGATCGAAAGCCCAGATAGGGCACAACGGCAGCGAGAATGACGAAAAGGGCGAGGAAGAAGGCATTACCACCAACGTTCGGGTCGTAGTAATAGAAGCCGCCCGAGACTGGACAGGACGAACCGCAATCACCTGCCATCATGAGTAGTCGAGCCCAACGGTAAACTTGACCATGACAGCTTGGCATTCGAGACAGAGGGGGACAGGCCGGGGAAGGCTGGTTCGGCCTACATATAGAGACAGCAGACGATGGAGTACAGATGGGTCAAAACCACTTGTCAAGTGTCCACAAAGAGGCCTGCACTCATGCAAGTGTGCATTTGTGTGAGGCTCTATCCCTTCAGGACACGCGCTTGGACAATCAAGGACCAGAAGGGATCATCCATCGATGCTGCATCCTAGAGCAACGTCCCACTCGAGGAGGACTCGGACACCATCTTGACGAAACTTGACAAGAAGCTAAACTCGAGTGGTTGTTTAATGTTCGAATCAAGTATGCTTCTACGCACACTATACCCACGTGCATGGCAGAGGAACCGAGGCCGCAGGCGCTTATTTCGAAGAGATTTCCATTCAATGTTCAGGAACCAAGCCGAAGAGTCATCCTCGGCGAGGGACTTTCAAGGTGACAAGCGGGATGGCTGCAAGTCATTTAACCGGGGTCGGCGTGTCCTTCAATTGATCAACAGCGGAGAGCAATCTCTCGTCTGCAGTCGCAAATCTCTTCACACAGAGGGTCGACAAGGGTCCGGCCATCACCAATCACACCCGCATCGGATGCGGGTGGCGGCAGCCGGAAC
This sequence comes from Thelonectria blattea, assembly GCA_024115155.1. Taxonomy (NCBI): domain Eukaryota; kingdom Fungi; phylum Ascomycota; class Sordariomycetes; order Hypocreales; family Nectriaceae; genus Thelonectria; species Thelonectria blattea. The sequence goes on from JAMQMW010001665.1 coordinate 50,932, forward strand.
CGCGTGGAGTTGGAGACAAAACGATGCGACCCGCGAAACGGCCGCGCAGAAGAAGACGGTGGTTGGTCGACGCGGGCGAGAAGTCGGACGAGACGCCAGAGTCAGCAGAGACTCACATGTGCCCCATCGGCCAATGCTGCGACTGGCCCGAGGGGAGTCGATCATGTCCTGGATTGAGAGGCCATGGCATGATTTGATTCCGCGCCTCTCGTTGGCGCCAGTCGCGCAAGAAACTCATCACCGTTGCAGTCGTTGCAGGACCGTGGCACAGCGGGACGGTTGGGTGCTTGCGCCATCGTAATTCTGAGAACTTTTGGACTTGAAAGCTCGTATGCAGTTGGTTCGCCGGTTGATGTCTCGCAGGTGGTGGTCGCCGACACCGAATGCCGATCCGGGTAGACCCGTCCCTTAGAGCGAACACGAATTGATATGCCGAAGGTTAAGCCCGGGGTTGGTGGGTGATTGGATCTGTGGTGAGGTTTCGGCCGTGGAGTATGGAGTAGGTAGCTCTTGGAAGTCCACTGTGAGATTCCGAGTCACGTCTGTAGTTGGGTCATCTGTAAGGTAGTTAGTTGGGTCTTGCACGAGAAAGTGCAGAAAGCTGGCTGAGCAAGCTGAGCTGGAGAGTCCTATTCGGGTCAGCCGTTCATCTGTCCCTGACAGACAGAGGCAAGTGATGGAGTGGTCACCTGGCGAACTGCCTGCGGTGTGTGGGCCACTCATCCGGTGGCACAACCACGGTGATGACAGCCTATGGGCGACTGCATGATGGATTCGTTGTGGTTGCAGGAATCAGGAACAGAGAGATGTCCAGATTGACTCTTCGGTTTCGCTTCGAGTCCCTTTCCTTCCAGACGGCCTCGTTGCTCCGACGGTGGCTAGTGCAAGCTAGGCAACCGTCACTAGCCACATCAGCCACTCCACTGTCCCTCCCAGCCACTAGTCTCCCCATTAGCCACCATGACATCAACCAAACGCCTCACCCCGCGTCCCTTGCCGCTCCCCCGCCACACCAAAAAGGGCTTTGATCGAGGCTCAGCTCCAGGTGACGCAACATTCGCTCCCCGAGCTTCCGACTCTCGCCCAACCGTCCCGAGCATCGCGAGACCGCGTCCTTCAAACGGGCGGAGCAGAACTCTACCCTCCTCGAGGATTCCATCTCTCACCTAGGATCCCCCCCAGCCCCCTTGGCGCTTAGAACCAACACCCGTTATTACCGCACACACCCCACCAGAAACAGACCGTCTTTCACATCACTCTGCATCGTCTCATCCCTCTCATGCCCACCGGGTTGTCGTGACCTATCCTCGCCCACCATGTCGCTCCGTATCGCGCTGGATAACCAGCCCGAGTTCTATACCAACGTCGACATCATCAAGGGGCGCGTCATTCTGGGCCTCAACCGCGCTGAGCAGATCGGCAGCATCGTCGTCAAGCTGGAAGGAGAGTCCAGCACCGCTCTTCAGGTCCCCATCGACCCCGACTATGGAATGCGACCCGGCCAACCTCGGCAGGCTCCCGGAAGCATCGCCAGCGAGAACCACAAGATCCTCTACAAGCTACAGCAGGTGTTCCCGGACGAGTACTACACCAGCTCATCCAACCCGTATGGCGCGTATCCTCTGCAAGCCGGCCAGCACGAGTTCGCCTTCAAGTTCAAGGTGCCCGTAAACAATGCGTGCAGCGACCAAATGGCCATGTCCAGACTCGGCGGCATGGCAAACGTCGGCGGCTTCGGCGGTGGAGGAATGTTCGGCATCGGAGGCGTGAGGGTCATGGACGGCAGCAAGCAACTGACCCTCCGCCACGTCACACGAACTCTCCCTCCCTCCTTGACTGGGTATCCCATGGAGGCCGAGATCCGCTACTACATCAAAGTCACCATCCAGCGTCCAGGCCTACTCAAGGAGAACTGGCGTTACCAGATCGGTCTCAAGTTCCTCCCCATCGAGCCTCCCCGCCCCAAGCCGACGTCTCAGGAAGCATTTGCGCGCAGGCCCTTTGCTTTCCAACCCCGCACACCCCAACCGGAGAAGTCACGCAGTTCCCTCTTCGGCATGAGGAGCGACGACTCTGGGAATGGTTCCACCCCGGAGCCGGCCGCTGACCAGGACCCGGCCCCGGCAGTGGAGATTTCGGCCCGGCTCCCCCACCCGGCCGTTCTCACCTGCAATCAGCCTGTGCCCCTGAGGATGATAGCCAAGAAGCTGGCTAACCACCCGGATGAGCTGTTCCTCGTGTCGTTTGAGATGAGCCTAATAGGCTTCACCGATGTTCGCGCTCAATATCTACACAACAACAAAGTCAACCGCTGGCAGGTGGCAGCAAATGCCAACCTGTGCATACCATTAACAACGTCACCGACGGATCCAGTGGGAAAGGAGCTCGTTCTTCCGGATGACGTTTGGAAGAACAGACCCCTGCCCAATACCGTCGCTCCATCCTTTGCCACCTGCAACCTCTCACGACGATACGAACTGGAAATCAAGCTCGGCGTGGCATGGGGGAAACCAAAGAAGGGCTCCAGACAACCTCTCGTCATTTACCTCCCTCTTCACTTCTCCAAGGTAGAGGTGTATTCCGGCATCGCCCCGCCTGCAGAGCTTCTCGAGTCTGCCAGAAACAGACCAGGCCGTGCCACATTCGACAGCGCAGCTCCGCCCCAGCTTCCTCCCAGAACCAACTCGGTGTCTAGCCCTTCGTCATCACGCCCTCCACAGCACGCGTTTCCAGTCCATCAACAACATCCACAGCAGCCTCCAAGGCCGCAACAGCCTCCCCAACCAGCCTACGATCCTCTCTACCCGCCTCAGCTCGGCCCAGGTCAGACTGCTCCCCCATACGACGATGCTCCTCCCAGTTACGACGAGGCCATTGCAGAAAATCTAGCAGGGCCTTTTGATGGGATGCAGCCGCGTCCGGCGTACAGCGGCGTCACGAACGAGAACGCACCCAGTTCCATGCCGCCGGAGAAGAGCTAGGGCTGTTGGGTCTCTATGTTTTCCTATTCTTATTTTTAATTCCCCAATGGCGATGGTGTGGCGGCGCAACTAGTACGTGCCAGACTCAACAGATGAGATGCCTACACACCTGATATTGACTTGATAACCAACGGCGGGAGAGTTGGGTAGGAGTTTTAGAAGGGGGTGTCGTCCACTCGAAGCCACCTATTCAGTGTACCTATCTGGCTTGGAGCATTACGATGATTTAATAATGGAAGACTAATAGGGTTAACTGATGAACATTTTCATCAATAAGAAGAGTTTCCAAGCGTTATGACAGTGACGTGAAGATTGAAAACAGAAGTGTTGTATCTAGAGCTTTCATGATGGCGCCATTACCCAATCAGAGGCTTCTCAAGTATAAGATTGGTTATTAAAGACATAAGGCTGGGGTTTCTCATACCCCTACGGATCAATATGACTTTCATGTCTTCCTCACATTACCCACTGAAGGCATGTGGTCGTGAACAAAAAGTTTTCCAGTCATGCCCTCATGAGACGACCCCGTGCCTCGACTCGGTGACGTCACATCCTCTATTTTCCAACGGCCCGCACTGCAAATACCAAACTACCCGCAAACCTCAACCCTTTCCAATTGACCTCTGTACGCACGCAAGCGATGACCCAATGGCTCGTCCGCTGTAGACAGCCGGCCATTGCGGCCTCTGCGCTGCCCTCGGGACCAGCGCAATGGCTCGCGAGGGGTCGCAACGAGAGGTTCTTCACCTCCAAGCCTGCCCTGAGACGGGACGAAGATCCGAGGGTGCGCGACTTGGGGAGGGAAATCTCTGACGACTTTGCTACGATCCGCGATGCATACGGTATCCTTCCCAAAACCCCCCTTTCCCCCATCAGTTCCATATACTGACCCAATCCAAAAGACACCCCAAAGTTCCCCATCGTCCTCGCCCACGGCCTCTTCGGCTTCTCCGAACTCCGTCTACACTCCTCCCTCCCCGCCGTCCACTACTGGCACGGCATCTCGCAAGCCCTCCGCGCCCAGGGCGCCGTCGTCCTCACCCCGAGCGTCCCCCCCTCGAGCTCCATCGCCGACCGCGCCGCCGCCCTGCGCGCCGCCCTCGCAACCTGCGACCCCAAGCCCCACGCCGTCAACATCGTCGCGCACAGCATGGGCGGCCTGGACGCGCGGTACATGCTCTCGCGCATGGGCGCCTCGCTACCCGTGGACGTGGCCTCGCTGGTCACCGTCGCCACGCCGCATCGCGGGAGCGCTTTCGCGGATTACCTCCTCGACGAGGCGCTCGCGCCGGTACACCTCCCGCGGTTGTACGGGGCCATTGAGCGTGCGGGTTTCGGGACCGCGGCGTTCGCGCAGTTGACTCGTCGGTACATGTGCGACGAGTTCAACGCGGCGACGCCGGATGCGCCGAACACGCGATACTTTTCATACGGGGCGGCTCTGGAGGGACCGCCGTCGCTGTTGAGCCCGTTTCGGCACTCGCACGGGGTCGTGGCCGCGGCCGAGGGGGCGAACGACGGGTTGGTCAGCGTGGAGAGCAGTCGGTGGGGGACGTACAAGGGGACGCTGGTGGGCGTGAGCCATTTGGACTTGATCAATTGGTCGAATCGGATGGCGTGGACGGTGAGGGAGTGGTTGGGGGTGAAGAGGAATTTCAACGCCATTGCGTTTTATCTTGACATTGCGGATATGCTGGCCAAGGAGGGTTATTAATGAAAAATGTATGGATATGAAGGTCAATGTACGAATATAAGCGGTAATTATTTGTATCGTGGCTGGTGTCATATGTCATGATCCAACGGACAGACGATACGCTAGAAAAGTCAACTCAATTCATCTCAACGGCGTCGATAATAAACTCTTGGCTAATAACAAGCCGCATCGATGGGGATGAAAGACAGACGTGCATGACCGAGATGAATCTTGGGGTACCACCCATGAGACGAAAATGTCTCACTCATCATGACAACCATGTCTCAAGAATGTAATGAACAGTCTCGGACAAGTTTGTCAATAAACAAATCTCAGGAATGTAGATTGGCACATTTCACAGAGACAGATATTGTTTGGAAAGGATTGCTTGCTTGAAACAGGTAGGTATCAGTAGTATTAGAATATAGAATACAGCCACCTGACCACGAACACGTCGACGAGAGCCCGTCCTCCAGCACAATGCCCATGAGATCCAGGTATGTACAGAGCGGAAGCCCGTTGCGCCAGCCGTCTGTGAGTTGACGGGCGGCGGCGGGCGTTTGAAAAAAAGTTGTTGGGGGGACAAAGTCGATAAGACTGGATTTCGGGATCACAGTCGGTCACCCGGCGTGTCGCAGAAGGCGCCATGTCGTAACACCACCATGCTCCTTAGGCACGCAGTCATGCCTTTGATAGACCGCGTCCTGAGTCACCCTCCTCTCCTTCGACCCCTGGCGACCTCGGCTTCATCCTCTAGACGACCGACTGTCTAGCCTCCCTGCGGGCAGCAAGCTTCTTGTGGAAGAAGAGACTGATGAGGAAGATGCCGACTACGATGTATGCGTTAGTAAGAGATGCGACGAGTTGGCACGGAGGGCGAGGGGGGGGAGATTCGTACCAACACCGACGATGCAGAAGACGACCATGGGTCCGACGTTCTTGGCGGCCCAGTTCTTGCGCTTGGAGAGCTGGTGAACAGCCTCGCGGGCGATGAGGGACTTGATGGCGGCCATTGTGTCGAGAGTGGAGATTGCTGTGAAGAAGGAAGATGTTAGCGAGGCTGTTGCGTTTCCAAGCGGGCGAGTTGAGCAAAATAAATGCACGTGTGAGGGAAATGAGGATTGGCAGCGTCGTAATGAGGTCAATTGGCCGAGTGGAAAGCCAGGCGATTCTGCGGTGGCTGTGAACTGAGCGTCAAACGTAGGCGTGGGCGATGAAGGTCATCATGTCTCGTCTGGCAAGGCGGCTCTTGGCAGACGGCGTCATGAGCGGCGGACGGCGAACGGACGCTCCGGAAGCTGGCGAGCAAAAACGGGATTTTTTTTTTTCTGCCGGCCAGGTTCGTCCATGACAGAAGTCGCAAGCGACGCTTCGAGTGTGCCGACGTCGATGTATCGCATCCATTGGCCAAGGGCAGGAGGAATAGGGGGAAAACATGGGACGAAGACGGAACAAAGCGACGGTATGCCTTACCTTTGCAAGCTTGGAGGGTGATGAAGAAGCAGCAAAGCAACTCGGTCGCGAGGGCGGGCTCGGCTGTGGTTTTGTTGATCAGCTCCTCCGGCAGAGAGGCACCAAAGGTCGCAAAAAGTGGAGAAGGCGAGCGTCACGCCCCAAAAAAGCTCTAGGTCCTTTTTGGGTCCTTTGACTCTTGAGGCGTTGGACTCGAGGGAAGGTGATGGTGAGGGTCCTTCCTGGAGGGGTCTGTGGCAGGTTGCAGGTCGTGGGAGGTGGGAGGTGGGAACTGCGACTGGGACTGGGAAGGAGGATCCATATCTCCTCCCTTCTCCATTCTCCAGCTGCGTTGGACGACGGAAGCCACGAAGGAGGCTAGGCCCAAGGCGAGCAAGAACTGAGAAAAGACCCAGGGTCACTCGGTCGGGGGGTGTGTGAGTTTGGTCGGCCGGGAAGGGTGAGGGGATTAACTGAATAAGGGCCGAGCCGTGGTACCTGATACTGTACGGAGTACTTGGACGTCATGTACGAATACAATGCGTTTGTGACCTTGTACGATGGAGTCGCCGTGGGAATGGACATGCAATGAGATGCGCGGATGTGGATTTGCCCGTGGTTTCATTCCATTTTGCTTGGGGGTCATGTTGATTGGAGATGGAGTCAGTCTTGAGATTAAGAACGAGAGACGTTGGGACGAGGCTGAGAACTCAATTGGCGATGAAGCCTGGTGAGAAGCTGCAAAAACGACGAGGCAACATACTACGTACGGACCGTGGCAGCAATCCAAATCGCCCACGGGTGTATTCTCGGTCTGAGCTCCGTGCGTGTTAGTCGGAGTTCGTTTTTAACGAGGGATATTTTTCTTGTTGCCATGCCGAAGTCACGACCGATGGCCCAAACAAATTCGATGGGTCCAAGCACCAGAGGGAGGCAGAAAGCTTGTGTGTGATCCATGTAATCACTCACTCACGCGTCATCCCTCGACGGCAAGTTGGAAGTGAGCAACAACAAAGGCTCAAGTCCTTGTCCCAGGTTCTTCCTCGTGCAGGCAGGCCAAAGTACCTCGATACCAACGTGCGCCGTTTAAACTCGGCTGGCTGCGTTGGAGGAAGATGGCAAACTCCAGAGAGCGGCTTGCTCGCCTCTTTGACAATGGCCGACCAATGCCGCCGTCAACAAACAAGCGACACGACTCAAGTACAGAAAAGTACAATTGACCTTGTGTTCGTGTGTAACGACTCGGAACACGGCAGTGGACGGGGGTGGTGAGATGACCCATGTGGGGAAGCCTTGCCGATTGACCAGCCGTCCTTCAAAGAGCAGAAGAGAGAGCAACAAGAGAGAGAGAGTCGATGGACGCCTGGCCCTCTGCTGCTCAAAACAATCCCACTCTTGCATGGTCCGCGTGTGACATGTGCAGGCTGCATCCTGTCCAGCTCCAACCTGAATCGCAGCCGCTGGTCGTCCGGTGTGGGGGATATCGCTCGGTGCTCATTAATTGCTGCTGCAGCCGCAGCCGTCTTTTTTCGCTCCGTGTCATGGCGTGCGCGAATTTTGGTCTCTCCCCCAGTTGGGTGCAACCAGCAACAAGCAGCTGGCACTGATGAAGGAACACTCGCTTCTTCGTACTCCGTACCGATACACGCGAGCAATTGAGCAATGTCGGCGTTTCTTCGCCCGCAGGGCCCGTGATCCGTCCTCTCGTTGTGTCGGTGTCTCTCTTCTGCGTTGTCCCGGTCCACGCCATGGCCCTGTGCTCTCGCTCTGCTCTGCCCTGGTTATCTGTGCTGATAGAAACGTCATACCGAGTAGTCGTTCGAAACGACATGTTGAATCACCCAACCGGAGCTTCAGAGCATCCGATGCAGCTTGTACTCGCCAATTGACCGCCGGGTACATCCAATTGCATTTCCAGCGCAGTTAACCAGCTCGTGAGGGCGTCTTGGGGGCATTTACTCGACATGTACGAGCACAGCGGCTTTATTGTTGTTTTCCTCCTGATTGCACCGACTTTGCGGAAAGAGCGAAGCATCCACCTTTGCCTCCCGGAACATGGACACAGTGTCTATTTGCACTGTGCGAACATCACCAAGATTCGTCCGAAACCAAATGCCTTCTCCTCCCTCCACACCCATGCCTGCAACAACACTTCCACACCCCCTTCGCTACCCACATCCACACGCGAAATCAATGCCGGGGAGAAGCGCGCTTCTCATCTTCTTCCGGCCTCCTCATCCCGGCCCAGTCAGGTGCGAGACGACGAGCGCGAAACCGCCGTCGCGAGCAACAAAGGCCTCAACTTCTTCGAGACCCCAACGCACAAGCCGCACTAGAGCCCTGGCGACATGAGACGTGCAACGACGTGCATCCATGTGGGCGTCCACCCTCGAGCGGGACCTGGGGGAGCGCAACCTCCAAGCTGACCACTGACAGGTGCTGCATTGGCCCAATTCGAGGCGCCTCGGTCGCCTCCACCACCCGGCCAGTATCATGATCCCACCCGCCATCCACCGTCCGCCCATCCCATGCCTCTTCCAGGATATCACCGGCCCAGGCCCTGAGCCTCTTGCCTGGGCTCCTGGATCTCCCGGCTCCGGGACTGAAATCCACGATAGCTATCGAAAGTCAGTGCTTGAATGACAGGGTCGGTTTGGGCAAGGCTTCATTTCCTCGATGCCGACTTCTGCCCGGGGGCCTTCTATCACACCCGCTGTTTCTGAAATCTGAGCCATCCTGGCCGACCAGCCTCCGCGACAGCCGCTTCCCTGATGACCTCATAGGTCGGACCCTCTGAAGGAAAACCGCCGCCCGAACTTCGCTAACTAATCATGCTCATGCTTGCCCATGTCCGGCTATTCCCACGCAGCACCCGATCCGCGGGCCTTTTTTTCTTCAAGGCCGATGGGCATCCATGTTACGCGAAAGGGCGGCCTGCTGGCCGTGGGAGATTTTTTTCAATTTGCCGTCAAAGCCTGTTATCAGCCATTCGACTCCGCGAAGACCTCGGTCGTCTCAGGTCCAGTCGTTCAGCCATCGCCAATAGCGGTTGGAGGTATCAAAAAGCCGCTTCGCACCCATATCAAGTGGCTGGACGAGGGAAATATCGCGCCCGCCTGCCATGCAGCGTGCCCCGTCAATGCCGGAACGATAGCCTGTCACTGGGATGCCGTCTCATCCGTTTTCCTGCGCGGTGGGCTTCCAGAACAAGCCCGCAGCTGTCGGGCGACAGAGCCAAGCCAGGGACGAACAGCGGCAAAGTATGGGGTGCTTGGTTAGTGAGGCCAAGAGCTGCTCGTCGTGATGCGAAGAACTGTATCAAGCACGACCCTTTGCGCATTACTCTTATATGGAGGCTGCCGTACAAAGCTTGAGTCGGTGCGATCGGGTTGCTCGACATGGGGAGTGGCGTACCTGTTCCTGGGCCCACGTCATACCCAAGTACTTACGGTCTGGCATCTTCAATTGGTGTTATTCACAGCTTTCCTCGCTTTCGGCAACAACATGGCTCTGCGCATTCGTCACTCCCAGACCCCCTTGCTCGAGGGTTTTTCATACACTAACTTTCTCCCGATCCATGGCGCCTCCAAGGCACGTCGCTTTACAGTATTGCCTACGAATACGCAACCTGCAACGAGGCCGCTGCTGGCCGCCTGGTCAACCCCCTGCGAGCACGCGGCAGACGTTCACGAGGCGTTTCTCGGCGAACCCTGGTGTTGATTAGCAGGTAACTCGAAGGGGATGATTGGCCACTGGCCCCCCGGGGATAGCGGACAAGATCAATCAGCTCAACGAGACCCATCCATGTCGTCTGTCCGTCAATTGCTGCATTTGCTGGTCTCGTGCATGCGGCTTTTTTGTTCATGTTAATTTGGTGTTGGTTCCAGCATGTTGTGCTTGCATGTTCCGTCATCATCGTTACACACACCCGCTGGCAATGGTCACATGCCTCTGCCTTTACCTACAGTACGAGACGATGGTAACAAGGTGAGCAACACCCTATCACTACCTCTATTCGCACTTTAAGCGCATGTACGGAGTAATAAGCTAATCTCGAGTTGCCAGTCTGCTCTCATAACTCATTGTCGGGCCCAAAGTGCTTCAGAATGTTCAGCTCATGTCGCCTCCCGAGGCGGTCGATTCGGCATGAGAGGAAGCCCGGCTCGGCGTTATGCAGATGATGAGCTTTTCGAAACGCCAAGTGGTGAACGAACCTCTTTACGACGAGATACGCCATGGCAAACAAGAATCGTCGAGGGAGCTGGGCGCAACCTTGCCCAGAATGACAGACTACTTCAAGTGAATGTTCTTCCGGCCATATGCGATTGGCATGTTCAGCATGCTGCTTCCTTGGGAAGTCAGCGAGCTCCGTCCGCAGATGTTCTCGGATGAGTTTGGGCTCATTCGCCATGTCAATGGTGGTCCAAGGGGAGTCTCATCAGTGTCACAAGTTGGGACGATTCCCGGGCTGGAGGAGCGTCGTCCTCCGCCCATGAGATGTTTGATCTAGAGGGATCGTCGAGAACCACCAAGTTCTAGGCTGCAAGCGTGATTAACTCATAAGGGAGTTGACCGCCTCATCAGGTTGATGCGAAGCTGGTTGACGATGTACAATGTTGTTCAGGTTGGACAATGTACTCAAGAGCCACGCGGGGGGCGGTGAGATGGAAGCTTCGGTTTGCAATCGGAGAGAACAAGAGGTCTCGTATAGACGCATCGCTTGGCTGAGACGCTCAAAATGGCGGGTTCCATGAGAGTCGATTTCGACTTGGACACGCCATTAGTGACGCCTGTTGATACATGCAATGGTATCTTCAAAGAGTAACATCTGCTAACTCAATGCCGATGCATCGCTCCGTTGTGTTATTATCCATCGAGATATCCAGCGGAAGGAACACATCTAAACGGCTTAGTAAGAAGTCAGCCGGCATCGGCTTGCCTCTTGCGGGATCGGATGATCACTCTCAAAATCTCCGTGGGAAGGAGCTCTTGAGGCAGCATTTCCGTGACATGTTGTATTTTCTCCGGAGCCAAGAGCGATTATCAGCGGGAAAGGGCCCACTTCCCGCCAGCCACACAACGGTCACCAGCTGACGTCGTCTCGAGGCTGCTTTAATATACCAGGCATCAGCTGCTTCTTTTAAAGGTACAGCTTCACTTTTGAAGTCATATTCGTCCATCTGAAGCCATGGCGCATTCGTGGATCGATCAGCTTCGTCGGCGGAATCGCCATAATGTCGAGACTCTCCGCGCTCAGCCCTGGGCCGAAATCTCCGGGTCGCTGGGCGATCTTGGCACTCTGCTGCCCCTCATGATAGCTCTCGCAGCCCAAGGATCCGTCAACCTCGGCAGCACTCTCGTCTTCTCAGGCATATTCAACATTCTCACTGGCGCCTTCTACGGCATTCCGTTGCCTGTGCAGCCCATGAAGGTTCGTGCCGTCTCTGGCCTGCCGTGTATGAGTTTCGCATCTGACCCTCTTAGGCCATCGCGGCAGCTGCCATCGCAGACCGCGGCGATGCTTCCATGGGCGTGGTCACAGCCGCTGGGCAGTGGGTTGGAGCAGCGGTGCTGTTCATGAGCGTCACCGGCATCCTTCGAGCCGTCGTAGCCTTCGTCCCGATCCCCGTGGTTCGCGGCATCCAAGTTGGAGCAGGCCTCTCACTCATCATCGGCGCTGGATCGTCCATGCTGAAGCCACTGCACTGGATTTACCCAGTCCTGGATAACCGCGTCTGGGCTATCGTGGCCTTCCTGGTCCTCATTGCCACGCAGAAGCTGCCTCGCTTTCCCTATGCCCTCTTCTTTTTCCTCCTCGCTCTGGGCTTCGCCTTTGTTCAGGCCCTCGCCTCGGATCATGACTTGCCTTGGTTTCATGTCTGGACTCCGCACTTTGTAATGCCCAAGTGGTTCGCACACAACTCGAGTGCGCTGTGGATGGCCATAGGGCAACTCCCGTTGACAACTCTCAACTCCATCATCGCCGTGTGCGCTTTGTCGCACGATCTCTTGCCTGGGATCCCCGCTCCTTCGGTCACCTCGATCGGAATCAGTGTCGGTCTAATGAACTTGTCAGCGACATGGTTTGGTGGAATGCCCGTGTGCCACGGAGCTGGTGGCTTGGCTGCCCAGTATCGGTTCGGAGCACGCAGCGGTGCGAGCGTTGTCTTGCTCGGAACCTTCAAGGTCCTGCTCGGGCTGCTCTTTGGCCAAACCCTCGTGGGTTTGTTGGGGCACTACCCCAAGAGCATTCTCGGAATCATGGTTCTGGCAGCAGGTCTGGAACTTGCCAAAGTCGGGCAGAGCCTTAACCAGGGCGCACCCGACCTTTGGCTCACAACCGAGGGACAAGACTACGATGCCGCTGGTGGCAGGCTTGGTCGTTTCCGGGACCTCTCGGAAGGGGAGCGCATGGAGCGGTGGACGGTGATGATGACGACCATTGCTGGCTTGTTGGCATTCAAGAATGATGCAGTAGGCTTTCTAGCCGGCATGTTTTGCTTTGGAGCATACAGGCTTGCGGACCGAGTAGAAGGGTGGAAGTCTCGCCGGGGAGGCTTGTTTCCTAGCGAACGGTCCTCTCTGCTGAGGCGATGATAGTTCGCGGCAGCAGTGGCCATCATACGGACAAGGTATGCAAAGGCTCGTCACATAGACGGAACGAAGACAGAGTCGACGTGTGAGGCAACGGGGAGTCTCACCTTTAGAGGAATTTGATATGACAGGTGTACTGTTCCTAGACATCGGGTAGTAGAGGCTGGAACTTCATTGAGTTAAACGCGTCCACATTGAAGGTGAACACAACGTTGATGATGAAGGCTCCGTCCGACAGGTCACAGCACGGGTATCCCCGACGAGAACAAGTTTGAGGCGAGAGGACTCCACATGGTCGGGACACGGGCGAATATCTTGGGGAAGAGATGAGGGTAGCTGGGGAACGAATATTGACGAAAATGCATTATGCAAGGCGGGGGAGATGTCAAAGGGATAGATGATGCATCAGGCAGTTTGCATTTATGGGGAGGCTGGGCTGAAGGAGGTGGTCGGGTGACGAATGATAGGCTGCGGAGGTGGTTCAAACGAAGGAGATTTCCGGATACCAGCCTTAGATTGCTCAGCGTTTTTACTTTTTTTCTTTTGTTGATCGGGTCGAGGGACAGAGTTGCTCTTGCATTATTACAAAGTAACTTCAGGCAGGAAAGAGATTGGTGACTCTTACTCCTAGGCATCACCCAGCAAACTGTCCGCGCAATCGAGAAACAATTCCAGCAAACAACTCGGCGCCCGGAGCCAATGACAACAGCGGCGCAAATCGACACAGCGGAATAAAAGAGGGGACAACGCCAAACGGAAGCTGCAGTGGGAAACATCGAGGGAAGGCACTTGCAAAGCAGGGTTGGCAGGGAAGGTGCTGAAGGGCCCTGGAGAGTTACTGCCCCTTCCCAGTCCGCCGTGCTCCCGGAGTGGACTCACCCCCTGTAACAGACCAATCACAACGCAGGAAGCAGCCCGTCGCCCAAACATCGCGGCTCAAAGGACTGTGGAAAGCCTCGTCCGGGTCACTACTTTCGCTATCGACGTTTTTGTTTTCCCCCCGACCTCACCACCGGCCCGCGAAAAGGCGCGCGCGCAAAGTTCCATCGCCAACCCTCCCTCGCTTTATTCTGGCTTTTCCACCCCACGACGACGACGACGAGTCTATTGAGGGCGAGAGACGAAGGAGCTGTCAGCAGGTTCAGCGATGACTTCGTCGGCAACCGCTGCTCCGCCTGCTGCAGGCCTGAGCCTGAATTCCAATGGCGCCGCCCTGGCTGCCGTTGCCGTTGGCGTTGCTGCGCATCCGAATCCGCATCCGCATACCCAACTCAACAAGCCCGCGGCAACAATGCCATTGAAGGACACGACGGCGGCCGCGCCGTCCAGCTCGGCAAACCCCTACAGGCCCTCCATGGCTCCCTTCACTGCCTATTCGTCCTCACGCCAACGGCCCGACGCTTCTGAATCACGAAGCGCGACTCCGACCGCTCCCGCCGCCCCCCCCTCCTCCGCCTTGACTTCCTCAACCACAAAAACGTCCGCCGCCGCCCCGATCCAAGGTTCGACATCGCCGTCAACCTCCGCGAGACAGACCGTGCCGCCCTCGACTCCCCCGCTTTCGAGGCCGCCTGTTGCCGTCATGACCTCGGGGGAACATGCAAGCGTTAATGAAGATTCGACGAGGGCGGGGGAGGCCGATAGCCATGGCCTCGACCATGCAATGCCAGATGCTCCTCCGGCAGTCCAAGAGGCTGCTTCGGGCTACGAAAACCAACCTCAACCTCACGCAACTCCCGTGCAATCGCGCCTTCAAGCCGACCCTAGCATGATAATCCCTAGCGACTACAACCCTGCGAACCCCTACGCCATGTCGAGTATAAACCACCAGGCCTACATGATGATGGCATTGGCTTCCATGTCCGAGGCTGCCAGTGCCATGTCTCCTCCGCCTACGGTTACACCCTCTCAGGTCACCTTGCCAAACCCTATGGAACAGGCCTTCAACGGAGTAGGCCCTACCAATTCCTTCCAACAAGCCGAGGAGAAGAAGTCACTGGAATCTTTTGCGCGCATCGAGTTTCCCGACAGCGTGTTTCAAATGACCACATATGCCGTCATCATTGGCCGGGACCAGCGAGCCATGATGCAGGCTCGCCGCGACGAGAGGCGTCTAGAGGAGCACAGGCGTCGTGTCGAGGAGAACGCCAGCAAGGGCCTCCCTCCCCCATCACCAATCGCTCACGACCGGGGGAAATTTAGCAAATCCTACGTCAGTGAAGAAGGCGGAATGCTGGGCCCCGAGTCGGACCCGGGCGACGTTGAGAGGCCGGCAAAGAGACGCAGGCTTAGTACGCAAGGGTCATCACAACACGACAATGACGAATCGCAACTGGCCCAGGAGAACATGATTTCGAATCGTCAATACGTGTCCCATACCCCCGGCGCGGCCGCGGTAGATCTGGACTCGCTACGTCCAGATCCGTACCACACTCCCATCCTGGGAATTCACTCACCCGGTCCAAACATTGCCACCAAGACCAAAGCCATTTCAAGAGAGCATATGAAAATCGCTTACAACCACAAGGAAGGAGTGTTTGAGGCCATACCGCTTCACAAGAACGGCTTCTTCTGCGACGATGTGCACTACAGGACTGACAAGGTGGTGCTCAAGAGCGGCGATCAACTACAAGTCAAGGATATCAGCTTCCACTTCATCATCAACGGCGTCAAGGAGGGTCTCACGGGTGCTAAGGGCGAGGAGAACCCGGCACCGTTACAGAAAATGCGCACGAGTGGCGGAAAGGAGATGAGCTTTGATTTCGAGTCACATGCCAACCCCGAAGTGCAGGACACGAGCGATGAGCTATCTGACGTGGGGAGCCAACTGTCCGACTTTGGAGAGGATGACGAGGGTGAGGCCGAGGGCGAGAATGAGGGTGAGGGTGAGAATGATGGCGAGGGCGAGGAGGACAGTGAGATTGTCGAGACTGTGGAAGCGGAAGCGGAAGCGGACGTAGACATGGAACAGCCCACGCCAGAGACAACGTCCCAACTACCACATGGCCTCGTTCCCGATCCGATGGATCCGATGCAACAACTAATACCCCAGATACCCAAGAAGAGAGGCCCCGGTAGGCCTCCGAAGAACGGAATCATGTCGAAACGAGAGCAAAGGCTGCTTAAGAAGCAGCAGCAGGAGATGGCCAAGAAGACTTTGCCTCAAGTACCTCCGGTCGAACCTCCGATCAAGCGCAAGGTTGGGCGACCCAGGAAGCACCCAGTCCCCGATGGAGCGAGCGATCGACCGGAGAAGAGAAAGTACAAGCCCCGGAAACCCAAGGGCGAGGACGGCGCAGAAGGCTCGGACGCGGAGAGACGGGCGAGAGAGAAAAAGGAGAAGAAGGCTCGGCCCAAGTCTCCCCCGTTGAACCTCAAAATCGAGGACTATACGCCGGAGCAGCTCGCGAAGCCCAACAAGAATTACGGCATGCTTATTGACGAAACTCTTACCGCGGCGGGACCGGACGGTCTCACGCTCAAGCAAATCTATAAGCGGATTGCACAGCGCTATCCGTGGTTTTACTTCCATACCGAGACGAAGGGGTGGGAAAGCAGTGTCCGGCATAACCTCATTGGGAACGGAGCCTTTACGAAGAATGAGACGAATGGCGTGTGGTTACGCGTTCCGGGGGTCGGGCTGGACGCCGGCAAGAAGCGCAAAGCATCACCTCCGAAGGTCGACCACCGAGCTGCGCAGGCCTACGCCTACGCCGGGAACGCCGCGCCGGCGCCTGGTTATCATCCTCAGGGGCAGCCGTCTCAAGCATACCCCCAGGGATACAATGCTCAGCAGCAGCAACAGTTGCAACAGTTGCAACAGCAGCAGCAGCAACAACAGCAACAACCTCAGCTGCAGCAACAAGCCCAGCAAGGTCAGCCAGCACGGCCTGTTCAGCCATTCGGAGCATCCGCATCGCCTCCTGGTCAACCAGCTCCCGCTGCAGCCCCGGCAGCCGTCGTCTCTCAGCCTCCAGCACCCGCGCAGTTGCCAGGGTATGGGCCGCCGCCAGCTCCCGCTCGCCCTCAGCTCGGAGGACAACAACCAAGCACTTACAGTTCGCCTTATGCCAGACCACCCCCTCCGGCAAACCCAACTGTCAAGAGCGAAGAGGGACACGCCCCCGCGCCTGGGCCGGCCGCTCACCAACTTCCCCTCGCTGCGGCAACTGCGGCAAAGACAGTTGCAGGACCAGCTCCAGCCTCGCAACCACCGAGAGCTGCTCCTGTTCCCCAGGCGGCCGCCGTGGCTCCCAATCGACCCGCCAGTGCCACTCCTACCCCAGCAACGCCAGCTCGATCCGTCATCGAGCCTCGTTTGCGGCATGCGGTTACGAAACTGAAGGACGGTTTGATCCAGAATCTCAACGCTGCTCATCACCCCAAGGCCGAGGCGATTGTCATGTCGGCTCTCAATCGCTGCATCGGCCTCAAGAAGGAGGCAACGGAGAACGAAAAGATGGAGAACATCTGCATGAAGGGCATAGGACAGGTTATTGACGGATTCATCCAGAAGCAGAGTCCAGCGCCGGGGGCCGGCTCGCCCGCGCCAAACACGCCGCGAGTCCTGGACCCCAAGGTCCTCAGCTCGCTCAACGACTTCAAGGACATTTCCATCAAGACGCTCAAGTCGAGACTGAGCGACAGCGTGGCCGAGGTGCTCACCCTATCGGCCATCGATCGCGTGCTGGGACTGGCCGAGGCGAGTATCGTGCCTCCGCCGGGGGAGTCAAGCCCTATCAACAACCTGGAGGGAGTCGAGCAGCACATTATGAGGTCGATCGAGCAACTCCTCAGGGGGATGAATCAGAAGCTTTACAAGGACGAGGCGTGAAGACCAGGAGGAACAGGAACAGGGACAGGGACATGGCGACATACATTAAGGACATGGAGCGTTTCTGGTTCATGGATATTTCATCTTCTTTCTTTTATTTCCTTTCATCTCTCTTGCTCCTCACTTGGGGAGCGGCGTTTTTTATCACGGCGGTCTAACCTGGTAATGATGCGCATGAACATAGGGGAGAGGGGGAATGGGTGTGCTAGATACTTACGAATAGGCATGGAAGGTTTTTTTTCGTCTTGCACATAGGCCCTATACCCCCCCTCTTTATTTCTTATCAGATGGATCCGGGACGGGGAAACAAAGGGGACATGCATACATACACCAGATGAGTGGTGGGTGGTGTTTCGTTCGGGAATTCTTTGTTTTTTGTGTTTTACTTGGTGCTTAGCCGGATACTTGGTGCTTAAGTCGGAGGATTCGGGGGGCAAAAGGTGTCGTAGCGAGGGTTGTGAGGGATTGCTCGTCTTTGTGACAAGTATATCCATACGTTTACCTAGCAAGACATTCTTCTTTATACTATTCGCTCAGTGTCGTGTGATTTTTTGTGCTGTAGTTGACTTGAAGGGAGTTGTACTTGCCATGGCCTTTGGGAACAAAAAGAAACGAATTAACACATTGGGATTAAGGAGGATTGGCATACCGTCAACCCGTAGGATCATATAACTTCAAACCATAAGACTATATAACTTTCGGCACTAAGCATCATAGAACTTCAGATCTTAGGATCACATAACTTTAGGTCTTAGGATCATATAGCTTTAGATCTTAGGATCACATAACTTCACATCTTAGGATCATATAACTTCAATAGTCAACATCTTAGAAGAATAGCACCTAGTACGCAGTACCACTACTCAACTCCCCTCCCAACATATCACCTCCCAACCAAACACCTCACAAGCAAACCCTCAAATAGAGAGAAGAAGAGTCTTTCCTCGTCATATTAGAAATCAGAAAATAAAAAAAACCGACAAAAAATCGAAGACGCTAGTTGTGTATCCCGCCCACCTAAAAAACCCCGTCAAATCGTTCGTTCCCTTTCTCGACGCACTCCCAAACTATAATAAGACCTTGACGAAACGTGGGTTGGTTGCGTCTTTCGTCATCGTCTCGTCACATCAAACAATAAAAAGATAAAAGGAAGAACAACCCGTTTTTTTCCACGGCATATCAAATGCA
>JAMQMW010000168.1:0-44186 GCA_024115155.1 Thelonectria blattea
GGGGGGGGAGGGACTTCCGGGGGCTGGAATGGGAGTATGGGTGGTTGAAGAGGGAGAGAAAGGTGGTGTGGAGGAGTTGGGAGTGTGTGGGAGGGAGGATTGGTGGTGGTGGTGGTGAGGAGGGGGAGGCGAATCAGCTGCTGAGGGGAAGCGAGGGGTCACTACGAGAAGGACTTGGTTGAGGTTGTTGCTGGAGGAAGTCTTGGTGTTGATGATGATGTGATGGAGGACATCTGACCTGGCCATCTCCAGCAAAGCCTTTCATCTTTAGGCTTATTCATCACACACACTCACATCAACTTGCACACACGCAGCTGGCACACCTCCTCTAGTCGCAACAAAGACCGCTTCAAGTTCCAAGCAACCAGCCACGAGGAAGCCCAGTTTCTAAGAACAGACACACACACACACACACACTCTCTCTCTCTGCCGCGTCGCCACGTAGCCCGAGTATCCAGCCACTGGCGGGCCTCTGTGGCAGTGGGTTTGTTCCGTCTCGGGTGGGTTTGTCCGTTGGAGGGTTCTAGGTTTTTGGTTGGACGGACGGGAGGGAGGGAAAGGGAGAGGGTCTTGATCGGATTTGGATCGATGATGGTGCCAGGGACGTCATTTGCATGCGTGAGAGGTATAGGTGATGGGTTGGGGGACATGTGCTCTGCTTGGAATGCATCGCTTTGTCACAAGTTTGGTTGAATAGAATGTTTATCGATTTACCTTTTCTACCTCGCCCGGAATGAAGGAAAACAAAGGAAACTTCCTTTTCTGAATCGGGTTGAATAGCTTTTCGCCGGGTTATTGTTTGTTTGTTGTCACTCGACCCAAGAATGCTTGGTTTTCTTTGATCCAGCCACCAGACACAAACACTCACTCACTCACTGTATTAACCCCCATTAGCAACTCGTATTTCAACTTTCCCGTGCTACGTAAGCAAGTCATTCGTTTCGTCCGAGCATTTCAAGTCGAACTTCGGCTGGCGCCGCGAATCTTGCTGCCACTGCTACGTGCCACTTCTCCTCCCAGCCACCCAACACTCTGACTCTATTCGTACGGAGTGTATTCGTACGGTACGGATACCTACATACACAAGGAAACAAACTTCTCGGACTTGGTATTTTGACTTCTCTCCCGCCGTCACAGAAAGCGAAGCCACCTCCGGGAAACGGCCGTGGGAGGAAAAGCCTCAGCTCGTGGTGGCTGAGGGTATAAGCGAGAGCGAAAAAAAGGGATACGGACTATGGAAGCTTTGAGGATTGTTGCTTGAACCGTGGTTCTGGACTCGGGTGGCTTGGGTTGATGGCTTTCTTGATGGTTCGTTTGGCTGATGGGCTTTGTGAGGGGATCGAGAATGACTGGAAGTTTCTAGTAGTGATGATTCTAACCAAGTGATGATGTTTCTAATCAGAGAATGAGTTATTCTAATCAGAATTCGAGTTTCTAATCACACACGCTAGGAGAGTTTCTATTTCTCGGCGGGACTTGTTCAAGTGAAGTCTTCGCGTGGTAGAAACGTTACGAGGGAGGGGGGGTTATGTAATGTTGGCGTTTTCCGGGCGCACCGAGTATGGGCGTTTTACTCACACGGAGGAGGACTCGGGGCGGGCGGGAGAAGGGCCCGGAGGTAAGTCAGTCAAGTCATGTTTTCTGGATCTCGATGTTAGTATCCCGATTATCAAGTCATGTTTTCTGGATCTCGATGTTAGTATCCCGATTATCAAGTCATGTTTTCTGGATCTTGATGTTAGTTGGCGGATTATCAAGTCATGTGTCCAGTTGTTGTTGGTTCGACTGCTTGTTATTCGTTGTGTCATCTCCTCGTAATGGCTCTCCTGGACGCGAGTCAGTCGGCAACCTCATGCACGAAAACCCTACCTGCTTAAGCAAGCGAAGAAGCTAAAACCCTCGGTTTCGATCGATGCGTGATAGCCTACCATCGGGGATTGTTGGTTGGTGACATGCAGAGGTCAGAGCGTGCCGGATTCCCTGGAGCGTTCCTCGCGTGCGCTGTATGTGTGTGTGAGTGTGTGTGTGTTGGGTTTTTCTGGGAAATGCATATCCGCAAGCACGCGGAGGTAGGGAGGCAAGCTAATCGAAGTCTCGGGGAACCGACGCCGACTTTGTTTTACCTCGTGGCATGTGAGGGGGGAGAGTTAAGGTTTCATCGTGCGCCCCGAAGGGTTCGATGGAGGCTTGGAAGGGACGTACTGGTTGGTGTTTGGCAGTTGTCCGTCCCGCCGGGTTTGGAGAGAGCAGAGTTTGGTGTTTGCTGTGTGGTGTCGCGTGGTGTTGGCGTGGAAGCGAGGTTTGGGAACTCAAAGGGACGTGTCATGGTTCCGATGGAATTGATGGTTCCGTGAGGCGAGTGGAATCGTGTTGGAGGAAAGGTTGTTGCCGGGTGTTGTTGGTTGGCCGATAGTTGTCGTGATCTGGTCATTGGAATGCAGAGATAACCCAAGCTGCCTGTGCTTTGAAGATTCGAGGGTATTGTAGTTGGGGGAATGCTTCTTGAGAATCGAGGTATCAAGGCGATGTAGCAACCTTGATGGCTCTCCAGAGTTCTGAGTTTGAGTGAAAAGTGTGAGTAATAGATGCTGTTCATAACTTGTTTACCATCGCAGTCTCGTCGTCTCGAGATTGTCTTGAAGTTGTATCGAGTCGTTTTCTGTAACTTCAATAATATGTCCGGCTCAGATCAGGAGTGGCCTGGCAGGAGAGCGCACCTTCATGCGTTGCAGTGTAAGCAAGTTCTGCTTCAACTGCATGTTTTCGGCGTAAACGGTCTATCCAAGAACAGTAGGTATTCTCAGCTTCGCTGTTGCCAGTGTCTCTGAGGAATGCTGCTCCCTCCATTCACATATCCCCAAGAAGTGACCCTTCGGACGCAATGGTCATCCGTATTTACCGCCATTGCAATGCTCTTCCCAGTCGAATACCTGTTTGAAGCAGCAACTGTGCCTTCTATCGTGTTGACAAGGACTGTTCTCTTACTGAAGCCAATATACATATATGCCGTCGCACATTGAACGAGGCCCGTCAAAGATGTCAAACCCCCAACATAGGAAGAAGAGGAAAAAAAAAACCGCAGAGTTGCAGCAGCCCTTGCAGCCTCATGCACGACTCTTATAGTAACTCCTGTAGTAAGTCCTATAGTAACTATCATAATAGCTTCAGCAGCCTCTCACAATCTTTCGCAACGACTCTTGTAAGTTGTAGCTCGTGCAGCGACTCTCGCAGCGGCCCTCGCAACATTGTCGCCACAACTCTAGCGCCCTTTTGCAGTCGCTCATGGCGAAGATACTACGAGGCTTACTGCACGAGGTCGAGAGAGCTGCTGCGAGAGTCGCTGTAGGGGGTTGCAAAACTCCTGCGAAGGTTAAGCGAGAGTCACTGTTGAAGTCGCTGACAGGACCGCGAGAGCTGCTGCGAGGGTCGTTGCGAGAGTCACTGCATAAGGCTGCAAGAGTCGTCGTGAGAGCTTCTGCATGGGGCTGCAAGAGTTCATTGCGTGAGGCTTAACAACATGAAGAGTCGTGGCGAGAGCTTTCCCAAGAGTCGCTATGCGAGGATGCAAAGACCTACTGCGAGAGACACTGCGGGAGATACCGCAAGAGTCGCTGAGAGGTCGCCTTGGCAGTCGCTGCAAGAGCTAATGCGACACTGCCAAAGAGTATTCGAGAATAGAGAGGCAATGTTCTTGTTAGTAGGACATCATTCTACCCCCTGACTTTGCGAAGTTCCCACCTTTGGGGGTTCGGCAACTTTGACGGACCTACACGCTTGCATAATGTGCGACTCTACACTCCACTGTCTCCAGCGGCGTCGCGGTGGCCGAGTCCCTCATCGAATAGATTCGTCGCCTTTCTTGTGTGAGGCTCGCTATCCATAGCTAGACAAGCAACCAGGGGCACCATATCTCTATATGTATGTGGTCGGGTTGATCTTAAGGGGAGTGTGCCACGGTGCTCTCGAGACCATGTCAAGGTGCAGTCCGATCAATGGCGGACCATTTCGTTCAATGGCTATCCCTATGGACCCAAGGAGGCCTCAAATTTCTCTCGACGCGAGGATAGCCCACTGTTTCATGGCAATGTGATATCGACACATGACGAGGGAGTGAGCCCAATGCATACCCTGTAGCCAACGCCTTTCCCAAACCGACAGAGCATGCGCCGACATGGTGCGGCGCTGTGCCAAGCGGTATGCTGAGGGACATTGGAGACTCACTCGGACGCTTCACGTTCTCTTCTCTTCTCACTGACCATTGACCCCTCGAAAGACAGGAAAACACCAAGTGTCACTTCCTCCTCAACCTTGACCTCTCCATCATTGCGGCGACTCAACTGCGGGACGAACTCGTGCAAACTGAAATCCTTCTGCTTCCATGACATGATAGACTCTACAATAGGAACCATGAACCTAAAAGCTCTTACCGCAGCCGAAATCGTTCATCGCTCGCAGAGAAGGAAATCGAGTAGTTCCTGAGAGCGCTTAATCCTCTGAGCATTGCGGCACCGGGCCCTACCGGAACATGGACAACCAGTTGAGCCGAACGGGAAAGGCGCCTTCTTTGCCCGATTCGGGGCTTGGGCGACAATTGAACACGTCGGCACGTACTTGTCTCGAGTTGTAGAGCGTTGCGCTAGGAGAGGTAGGAGGGTATACTGGGCCTGTGACGGCTTGGACGGCTGGGTTCTTCGATCTGGCGCTGGGTGGAGGGAAGTACTAGGAGTAAAGGACGTGGTGGTATCCTCGGGGAAAGTCTGTCGACACGAGCGGGTTGTCGTGATAGTGTCCTCGAAGACTCAAGGCAGACCCGGTTGCGTGATGATCCCCTCGACAACACTATCGAGACAGGCCCGGCTGTGATACTACCCTCAACACGAACAAACCAAGTTGTGACACCATCTGAACATCCAGTCAAGATAAACCCTTCAAATACTGTATGCAACGGGTATAAATGCCTCATAATAATATACAATACCAATACACATCAACTATCATCAACCATATCCTCCCTCTCCCCCTCCAAGAAAATCTCATGCCCCGACCCCTCATGCATCATCAACGCCGTGCCGCACCCCAAAACCGCCACAACCGCGACCCCCCACCATCCCCAGGCCACCATGCCTATATCCAACCCGTACCCGTACCACCAACCTCCCACCACGGGTCCCACGGTGCGAAACGCCGCCGACACGCTCTGCCCCAGCCCGTGAATCGTCCCCAGCACGCTCGGGTGCGGACTGCAGTTGTTCAGCAGGATGATGGTGGCCGGGAGGGTGAAGGTGCGCGCCATGACCTGCAGGAGGAGGATGAGGATGATGCCCGCCCAGATCCACGATCCGGACGCGGCCTCGGGGGGTTGCGTGGAAGACGGGAGGATGGAGAGGTACGGCCCGATGAAGTAGGCCACTGGGAACAGGATCAGGAACCACCGGAACGACCGCATGGTGCCCAGGCGGGCCTGCACGGGAGGGTACATTGTGAACTGGAGGATCATGCCCAGCAGGCCCAGAAACGACGTGGCCACGCCGACCGTCGACGCCGGCATGCCTAGGCCACCAGTGAAGAGCAGGGGTAAAGATCGCGAGTAGACCTTTTCGGTGCCGGGAGCCGCCGTCGAGCTGGGCGTGCCGTATCGTGGCGTGGAGAGGAACAGCGACCAGATGTTGGTGAAGGCGCCGAGCTGAAAGTCGTAAAAGGCAGAGTTGATGAGGGTGAAGCACACGTTGCGCGTCCAGATGCGATAAAACGGCAACTTGCCCAACTTCCTCTCGGGTCTCCCTCCGGCCACGGGCTTTTCCGCAGCCGCGACGTCCTGCTCCCACAGCGGCACCTGCGAGTATCCCCCCATGAACTTATTCCCGAACAACCCGGCAACGAACCGGCGGAAGCGGTACCCCAGGGCCAAACCCGGGTCGTACTTGTGGCGGCGGTCCTTGGAGGTCTCCTCGAGGAAGACAAAGGTGAGGAGGGTGGAGAAGGCGAGGAAGAAGGCGTTGAGCAAGCTGGGGAGGGCGAAGGGGTAGTCGCGGAAGAGCTGGAAGCCGAAGATGGCGCCTTCGCCAAAGTAGCTGGGGAGTGTGGTGATGGGGTCCGCGAGGAGGCCGCCGAGGACTGGGAGCACGAGGGTTAGTCGAGGGTTCAATGTTGTCTCGAGAGAGGGGAACTTACTTGGGCCGAGCATGCTGGCGGCGTTGAAGCTGAGGGGGAGGAGGAGGAAGGCTCGAGATTGGTATTTCCTCTCGATGGTGATTTCGGATATCATGGTTCGACTGAGATTGGAAGTTAGACATGTTCAACCTGGCAACCGGTCATAGAACTCACATAATTCCAACGGTGCCATTGATAGCACCCCCAAACGCCCTCCAAAACGCCGCCCAAAAGAAAGTGGTAGAAAACCCATAGCCCAGACACGAAATGGCCGTCCCTCCCAAACCGATAATCAACGCCCACTTGCGGCCGCACCAGGCCTTGTCGGCGATATTCCCCCAGAGAATGGCAGTGCACACCTGAGCACCCGTGAAGCAGCCCTGCAATATCCCCGCGCGCTCCGAGATGCGCGAGTCGCTCACATCGGGCATCATGTACTTTAGCTGATAAAAAACGTAGGCCTGCAGCGAGGCGATCTGCAGGAAATCGGCCAATCGACCGATGAAGAGCACCAGCAACTGGTCCTTTCTCGGGAGCGACATCCAACTCACGGGCCCCTTCTTCTGCGGCGGAGGTGACGGAGCGCGGGACTCGACGTCCTGGGCGTCTTTATCGTTGAAGTCGCGCATGGCGAAGCTGGAGCTCGAGGGAGTTCGCATGTCTCCCAGGTCTAGGCTGTTGCTGTGCGCGTGGTGGCCGTAACTTGACTCGGCCTCGGCGTCGAGGGACTGGACGGGCCGGGATTTTCGGCGCCGATGGCCGCGGATGTCGAGCGTTTCCGTCGTGGACGGCCGGAGGGGGGGCATGATGAGGTGGTTCCGTGGGAGGAAGTGTGCGGGCAATGATTATCTATATCCAGGATACGGAGCAGACTCCGGTATCTCGCCTGGAGAATGACGAACTTGTGGGGTGTGTCTTGGCCGAGGCCGGCAGCGCAACGCGTAACGCTTTTGTGAGGGGGGGTGTGTGACGTGACGTTGGGCTTTCCAAATGTGTGACTGGATGGGGCAGAGGGAGTGGGATGATGTTGAGAGGAACAGAGAGAGGCCAGGGTTGAGTAGGAGAAGGAGTGGTAGTAGATGGTGAAGATGGTTGGATAGAACTCTCCCGGAGGCCACCAAAAGAAGCGATTCACACAACGAACAGCGCCTCAAACCAATACGCGTATCATGGCCTTCTGGAAAGACAATGGAAGGAGAGGAAACCAAAGGGGAACCAGAGCGATGGCGAAACAGAAAGAGAGAGGCTGAGACACGAGGGCGTCGTCACCGGGTTGCTTAACCAGAGGGGGGGACAGGGCCAAAAATAACAAAACGAGAGACCAGAAGAGAAAAAAGAGAGAGAGAGAGAGTGTGTGGTGGTGATTACGACTGGACGGAGAGTGAGTGGTTGGTGTGGTGGTGATGACGACGCAGGAAAAGACGGGAAGAGACATGGGACGGACGACCTGCCTGAGAATAAGGTGTCTGGAAAACAAGGCAAAAAAATATAAGGCAAGGAAAAAAAAAAAAAAAAGTGTGCTGCAAAGAAGCAACGCGTCAGAATAGTTTCATTCATGCACAAGCCAACAGCTCACAGACAGACAGACATACACAGAGAGGCCCTCTGCCCCCTGAACAAATGAGCCGACCAAGACTGGACTCGCCAGATGAAAGGATGCATTCCCTCGTCGTGAGATGGCTTTAACCCAGTGAAACCCCATTGCACGGCGTTTAAAACCATCATGGATGGTGATGGGATTCATTCTCCTCCACTCAAAGTCCACTCACTCTGACTTTTCTCGACTCACACCACCTCATCTTCACTCCCCTCCCCCTGTTGATCACCCCCATGTTGCGGGTTGCATGGTCCGCCGCCGCCACGCCACGCCATCATCTCTTTTTTTCTCCGTTCCGTGGTCAGGACCATTGACCGTGACCATGAGAAGGCTTTCTGGCGACTAGCCAGTCCGTCCAGCGACCAATTTCGTTATTACCCGTCAACCAGCGCCGTTGCCGCACGTCTATAATAAAATCCATCTCCATCCATGACATCAAGTCCAGAGAAAAGCCCTGGGGAAATTCCGAAGCAGAGCTAAACGAGCCAAGCTTTTCCCGCCGACTCGTTTCTTGGGACCGGGGCAAGGCTGTGCAGAGGTGCTGTGCTGCTTCACCATCGACTTGGCATTTTCGTCTGTTTCTCGGGAAGGTGAGAAACAATGTGATTGTCTGGGACATGTCAACCTTTCGTCCGTTGTAGATGAACTGTTTGCTGGGGACACACAATGCAAGCAAGCAAGCAAGCAAGCAAGCATCATTACGGGCAAACAACGGTTGGACAAACCGCAAACCACCATGGGTATAAATAGTTTGCTCTTCCGGATATCCACGGATGACAATCAGGAAAAAATGCACGAAATATTCCCAACTGCGGGCCCAGATTCCTTCCACCTCCAGCAAGACATCCCCCCCTTCACTAGATCCCTCTCGATCGATCCATAACACGACCTCCAACAAAATCTACCACCCATCTGCCAACCACAAACACGTTCCCAAAAAAAAAAAAAAATTCGAGGCTGAGACCATCTGCAATCTGCACCTGTCCGCTTCGTATCGTATCCTCTCCCTCCTCACTCGTCGTCCGTCGTTGCGTCGTCATCGCACAAAAACCGAGACATGTCTCTTCCCCACCAAAAGCCCCAAATCAACATTCCACATCCACAGTCGTCGTCCTTGTTTCACGCGCCGCTTTGGGTCAGACTTATCCGAGAGGAGTCCGAACTGAAAAGGGTCTAGTTAGACTAGAACTTGTTCAGACTCTTCAGCGCTTCTTCTTATTCTTCTTCTTCTTCTTTACTGATCACACACACTGGGACGGTAATTACACACCCCTCCCCCGCCACCGGACCAAGCAAGCACCGATGACCCGATTGACCAAAGTGGGAGGCCTTCAACCTGACCGATCAATCTCGACGACGCCACTTCATGCTCGTGCACCGATATGGACATTTCATTACTTCATTCGCCAATTGCGGCGTGCGGCATGGCTTTGGCTAGTTGATTCAATCTGAATTAAAGAAAAAACCTCTCATCTGACATCCAAGAGTCATGTAGGAAGCAATTCTGAGGGATTAGAACACAAGATGGATTCAGCACAACCCTCCAAGCACGGCCCTTCAAATCTCTCGACACAGTCAGCAAGGCAAGGCAAGCCTCATGCACATGCACCTCTTAGACGCCCTCTCCGCGTTTATAAATTATCGCCCAGAAAATAAGCAAAAGTCGATTTCAACCTTGGGCCCCCCAAGTGCCGGAAGTCGAGACCTTCCACCCCCCGGCCGACCGCCCGAAAGCGTCCTTCCTTCGGTTGCTGCCACTTACAGCACGATGCGACTTTGCTATTTCGTGGGGCATTCGACTCGAAGCGACGGTCCGTCATCACCAAAGATCCTACGCCAAAGTACACGAATCGTCCTTGGACGAGGCTCTCCCAACGCAACGCGTTCACTACCAAATACCATGTCTTTCCAACATTCCTCGCCTCGAACAGAATAAGGCTGAGCTGACGCAAACCCAGCCGTTCCTTGACCGACGATACGCGTACGTACACCCGTTGCGTACCCTCCAGGACCGAGAAATCTCATCCACGCCCGGTCCGTCGGCCCTTTCGAGTTGCTTTTTAATTCCCCAGAGTCGCACATCAATTTCGGGCAACGGCACCCGATGCATCGTCGCTTGGCAGGGATGAGAAGCCGCATGCGCGCTAATTACATACTCCAAGTTGTGTCGTGTGTGTGTGTGTGTTGGGCGGGAGATGGATGTGACTTATGTCTCCCAACTTCTTGCTCGTCACTCGCTCGACGTGTGATGATGATATGCGCACAATCTGCCACAAGGTCCCTGATGCAGTTCGTCCTCCGATCGCACCACGTCCCACCGTTGTGTTCCCTGTCGCCCTCCTGAAGATCAAGCAGAAAAGAGGCGAGAATCTCTTGTTTGACACTTCGCTTTTCTGTCTGAAGGGAGACGAATATCTATGGGTCGTCGCTCCACCGTCAATGGACGTCCGACCCAGAGAGAAAGCCGGGGCTGATACCTCCACGCTCATGGGGGCATGTCAGGGTTGCAGTGCATGCCTTGGACGTCTGTCGGTAGCAAAGGACAAGTTGCAAGTCCTCTGCCGGACCCGGAGGGTCAACCTCCCGTTTGTTATCGACCATGACAACCCTCGAGCTGACCGTCTGACCGTCCAGAGCTGAGTGAAACAACCCAAAAGACCATCCCTTGTCAGCCGTGAACCCAAAGCTCATGCGGGCATCCCGCCCCGGAGGCCAAACCGCCTGCGTAGTGCGACCACAATTGGCCTCTGCGTAATCCCACGGTTCGTGGACAGCCCAATGGAAACAAGCAGGGAACGAGGGGCTAAAGCGCTTGTCTCGCCTGAAGATCAAAATGGACGGGGGATTCCGTCCGTCTCGTCGCGGGTTGATGAAGAGGCGACGACGGTCCGGGGTCCCTGAATGGTGGAGGAACGACAATGCGAACTATGTCTCTGACACGCGGCGTAATATGGGAGTTGAAAGAGGTCAACAAGGGAGCCGGGTAAACTTAGCGACTACGTACATTGCTCGGGAGGAATGAGAGTTTGAGTGCGCAAACAAGACTTTGTGAAGAATGTCGAGGGAGTTTCTCTGGCAAGGGTCATTGGTACAAGACGCATCCTTGAATCTGATTATCGCTGGAGGAATAGCGGCTTCATGGGGTTGAATCAGTAAGGGGTCAACCCGTGACTGACGGGATGGTTGGAAGGAATTTGTGGAGTCAGGGGCCGATGACCCGTCCGACATCCGGGAGGATATCGGTGCCGGAGATGCAGATTGAGGGAAGACGAGATGAACATGTAAACGAAAGAACAAGACTAGAAACGAATGAATACGTAACGATGCTTCCGCATGGTTGAATGTCTGAGTGAAGTGACAGTAGCCCGCTTGAGCCTCCCTTGGATCGTCACGTCCCCGTTGAACGGTGCCCGGATCTCAAAGAGTGGAGGGGACATACGTGGGTATACACGTATAGCTCCGAGCTAGATGTGAGACACGGGAAAGACTTGAAAGTGAGGGTTGACCGAGTCGAGGCTAGGCTGGGAAGACAGGACGAACATGCATGGGCAGACCAGACACACACTGGATAGGATAGGACACTCCGGCTGCAATGCAAAAAGAAATGAAGAGAATAAGCATGAATGAATATTAAAAAGGACCAAGCCACGCTGACGGGATGGACGAGGTCGAATCGCGAGTTCCGGCAAGACGATCGGATGCTTGGCCGCGTCATCAGTAGCGCCGTTGAGAGGTGGAGAGCGGGAGAGGGCTGGGGGACCCGGAGACCGGGGGACCCATGGACTTTTAGGAAGGACTCGAGAGTACTTTGGAGAGAGGTGGACTTTGGAAGAGTAAGAAGGTTACTGTTGAGGTTACCTGCTGAGGTTATCTTGCAAGAGCGGTGACTGAGAGGACGAGTGGGAGGCAAGGAGGCTCTTTGAGGTGATAATCTTGAGACGACGGGTGGATACGACGGTGTGTGTACAGAAGGTAGGTAATGTCGACGATTGTCTCGTTGGTTCGAGATGAGGGTTACGCTGCTAATCAATGTGTGCCGAACGTGTACGCAAGCGAGGGCGACAAAGAGATGAAGCAGCATTTCAGAGCATTTCCATATCAGGCCATCAACTAAGAATAACGAGGCGAGACGCAGATGAATCATGGTGCAACTACCGGCATGCACATTACTTCCACCGTTCTTGCTAAAACTGTACTCACACAAAAGGCGCCTGCCCAAACTTGAAGTGCTCGAATTAGTAGGAGACTTCGTATACGCGTGTTTACGTACCTGCGTGACGACAAAAAAGGGAAGGGACCACCCACGCCGCCACAGTCCTTTCCGTACCTGACATCAAGTGGAGGCGATTCCGGCTGCTGGGACGAAGAAGCAGGCGTGGCCGTAGGCGACTCGCGGGAAGGAGCCAGTCCAAGGTTCGACTGCCAGTTTTGTCACTGCCAGGTGCTTGCCGGTGCTTGCCCCCCTGGTGAACGCCCCCAATCGGAAGGAAGATACCCCCCCAGCGCTTTCCTCATGTACGTTCCCAATTAATTTTTTTTGGTGGGCAAACAAATTTTTTTTTTGTTGTTGTCTGTGTTTCCCCTGAGAAAAAGACAAGATTCGATCAAAAGAGAATGGAAAGCATTGGCAATGCGGTGACTTTGAAAATATTGGCTGAGAATCTTTGTCTGAGACTGCAATTGTGGGGCCTCCAACTTGATACGCAGGGGGAAACAACCATCGAGCTATCATTACTTGGTACACACTCTCAGTGTATCGATCGAGTCGCCATGGACGATTTAATTGCACAGACTGTGGAGATTTGTTCGAGAGGCCATGTTTGCAGTTTAGCTCGTCCACTGACGAGGCTTTCTCCCGACTGCGTGTGTGTGCGTGCTGTGCTCACTTTGGTCTTTGGGCCCTGGAGCCCTGAAGAGAACAGGGAGACTGGACGCGTAGCCGTGCAAGGTCTCGTCAATCGTTTTTCTTTTCCTGGTCAGTTCCCTTTTTCCCCTGCATCTGGAATATATCTACCTGTCTTGCCGCCTCTCGTTTGCAGCCCCTCCTCCCACCAAGATTCTCTTGTCCTCATCTGTCTTTGTCGTCCTTTCTGTCTGTTACCTTAGATACCCCCCGCGAACATCTCTTTACTCGCTTCTCGTCACTCCCGTCTCTTTCCTCACAACACCGTCACAATGGCTTATTCTTCCTCCTACAAGCCTCGCCCTCGTACTGATGTCTTCACCGCCGACACCGACATCAACCGCCGCAACTGCGCCCGCCAGGTGCCCATGAAGGTGCTCATCCTGGGACTCGGGCGCACTGGAACTGCTTGTAAGTAGAACACCATCTATGACACTGCAGAGAGAAAACTGACACCCCTCAGCCATGCGTGCCGCTATGAAGCAGCTCGGCTACGTCGACACGTACCACATGATGAACTGCTCCATCGAGAACCCCCCCGACGCCCTCATGTGGATGGACGCCCTCACGGCAAAGTACGACAAGAAGGGCAAGCCCTTTACCCGCGAGGACTGGGACCAGCTCCTCGGACACTCCCAAGCCGTCTGCGACTGGCCGGCCATCGCCTTCGCCAAGGAGCTCATCGAGGCGTACCCCGAAGCCAAGGTGGTCCTCACCAACCGCGACGTCGACTCCTGGCACGCTTCCACCATGAAGACGGTCTACTGGCGCGTCACCGACCACGAGCTCCGCTGGCTCTCGCACTTTGACTGGGCCGCGTCCATGTACTACCCCATGCTCCGCAAGTTCTTCGACACCTTCTTCGAGGGCGACTTCCCCAACGTCGGCAAGGACGTCTTCAAGCGCCACTACGCGGAGGTGCGCAGCCTCGTGCCCAAGGAGAGCCTGCTCGAGTACCGCGTGCAAGACGGCTGGGCGCCCCTGTGCGAGTTCCTGGGCGACGCCGTGCCCAAGGGCGTGGGCTTCCCCAACGTCAACGACAACTCGGACTTTGTGAGCCGCTCGCGCCGCCGCAACCGGTGCCAGATGTACAACGTCGCTCTTCGCTACTTTTGCACGCTGGTCATCGCCTTGCTCACCGCGTTCGCCGTCGCTCGTCTGTTCGCCTTTGTCTAGAGTCTTGGCCTTTTCTTCCTCCCCCTACGACGTACCTACAAGATTTTTGTGCTGGGTACGTACGCGCGTACGGCGGAGAAGGAGAGAGCTCCTTGATTTTGGGTCGAAGGGGAGTGGTGTGATGAATCGTGTGTCTCTTTCCAGACAAAAAAAGGACGACAAACAAGGGGCCTTTCGCTTGGATCCTGCGAGGGACTCAAGCTTAATAAACGCAAGCCACCCCGATGATGATGGGAGTCTTAGTCTCTTGGCATATCTCGAGAGAATGAACCATCTTCGGAGGCTAGCTAATTCGGCCTCGATCGAAAAGAGAAGGAGAACCAAAAAAGGGCACGCGACTAGAGATAGATTTTTTTTTTTCCCCCTTCCTTTTCCCGTCCGTTGGCAGGGATTTGTGCTGCCGGTCCTGGCTGATGGGCTTGCGCAAAAAAATGGGAGGGGATCGATTCTGGAACGTGTTGGTCTGATGACTGCACAAGAGGGCGTTGGGGAGTTGGGCTACTTATAGCTTCTTTATTCTGAATTTGAGACTTTTTGATCAAGATTGGTGTTTTGCTGGCTGGCGACTTTTTGTTTGATGCATGTTGGACCTGGAAGATTTCGAGGAGTTGGGAGATTGTGCCGCCCATTGCGGATCAACGGCCCGGCCAAAGTTGAGGGTCGAGGATGGTGGCTGATAAGAATCTTGGCTTCCATCGCGTGCGGTTGAATGAACGAGTGTATTTCGAACCTTGAAAAAAGATTAACCAATGCCAAATCAAAGCAAGAACTAATTAACTCCTCCAAAGAAACACCCTCACGAAGTCCGGATAACCTCAAATCCCACCTGCACACGCCCCCCCTCCCATGTCTCAGCCGCGCCAAGGGACTGGGTTTCTCGGGCTTTCGCTTTCCGCTCCCTCGGGAGGGACAATGATGACAAGGAGGTGTAATCCGGGGAAAGAAACCAGGTAAGACATTGTTTTTTTTTCTTTTTTTTCGGAGAGAAAACTTGCCCGAGTTGAGATGGGTGCTGCAGGAATTAATTAGGTGCGGGGTGAGGTTGTCACGTCATGGCAGGCGGGAGTTGACGTGCTTTGGGGAGGGGGAATGGTGATGGTGGTTTTGGAGGGAGGAGGAGGGTTGTTGGGAGGTGTGGTTTGGTGGAGGGGAGAGTTGAGGTTGACTATCTTATCCGTAGACGAGCATTATTGAGCATTAGAAAAGAACAGTCACTGTTGGATAGTTGATGCGTACTCCCTGTATTTTGAGCTCTTGTTTGGCGGTGTTGATCATCTTCACCATGCGGCAAAACAGCCACTAGTCGCGGAAGCTACTGATGAACTATTGCTCCATCGCCATGCTCGTCATCCAACCTTATCAGCATCTGCCACGCGAGACTGGGTCCGTCTAGACCGTTTCATCCCCTGCTCGATCGAAAGGCGTTTGCTTTATTGTTTGACTTATCCGTACGTACTAACTACCTCCTAAGTATCCGTAGTACCGGTATGTTTGCCTCATAATGCCATTCTATAGTCATCAAGTTCATAACGTCAATCCTATCCAACCCGTCCTCCAACCTCCATCCAAGCCCATCCAAGCCCATCCAAGCCCATCCTTCAACTTGGCCCCCCCCCTTCAAAAAACAGGCGGCCTCTCCTCCCCATCATCATCAAACATGCTCCTCTCATCCGGCAACACAATCGCCCGGTCCAGCTTATACGGCAGCCCGCGGTGCCGCCCGCGCAGCATCATGGCGCACACGACTAGCTTGCTAAACGTCGAGAACTGGCTCGAGAGGCTCGTCGTCACCGTCGGATACCCCAGGCTGAGCCCGACGTTGCCGTAGGCGGATACGGCTTCGAAGAGGATGGGGAAGAGGGTGAAGGACTTGAACTTGTTAGTCACTGTTCACCCGGGTAGGTACAAAGGTGATGTAGGTACTTACCGGATCGTTTCTGTCCATGATCCTCGAAGACTCGGCCACGCAAATGGCAAAGATGCCTATGAAGATATACCACATGTCAAAACTCAGCTGGTTCCGCATATGCGTAAGCATATACGACGCGCCGCTCTGCTCGTCCGACTCCTCCCTCCCGCCCTCCTGATACAACCCCAACGACCTCTCCTCGTACGTATTCGACGACCTTATTGCCATGGCAATCGGATACGCCGAGATGTACATCATGACCAACAAGCTCAACTGCACCGCGGGATTCACCTCCGCGAGGTTAAAACTCGCAGTCCCCGTGTGTCTCGCACTCACAGCCTGAAACGCCGCCGCCGCGACGCGCTTCCCCCCCGGCAGGTCCGAAACGGAAGGGTTGTCCAGGTCGAGCACCACGATGAGCAGCGCGTCGGTGACGTTGAGGATGGCGAGGATGCCGGCGAGGGCCCAGGTGGGACCGCTAGGGAAGAGGAGGGTGTAGCAGCGGCGGGGGTGGTTGAGCAGGAAGGAGAGGGGTTCTTGGATGGAGGAGCGGCGGGGGGAGAGCTTGGAGGTGGTCCAGATGAGGAGGCGGAGGAGGATCGGGTAGCATGTGTGGCCGGCGAGGGCGGTGAAGCTCATCATGAGGAGGGGGGCGGGGGCGTCGCGGAAGGAGAGCATCGAGTCGGGGGTGAGGGTGAAGCCGAGGTTGCTGGTCATGGTTTGGGCTGTGTAGAGGGCCCTGGGGGGTTAGTGACGAGTGAGCAGGAGTATGGATAGGGGGGGACTGGTGAACTTACCACCAGTGCTTGTTTTGGCCGCACTCGGCGAGGTAGTCGGTGTACTTGGACGGGGCGTATTGGATCCAGCCGAGGAGGAGGATGAAAGCAAGGAGATGCAGACCAAAAAAGTAGGCTACTTGGTTAGTGATGACAGGTGTAACAAGTGCAGACAGACTCACCTAGTACAATCTTCAGAAGCAACTTCAAGCTCCTATACTCGATCCCCCCCAACTTCTGCCTGTCCTCCGACGTCAAGTTGTGGAACAGCGAGTTCCGTCCGACGGTGACATCCCGCGACAGCTGCGGGAAGTTGTCAACAGCCAAGGTAGGCCGCTGCTGAGACGCCGTCGACGGACGACGTTCCCGGTCTCGGCGGTCGGTGCTGCCGATGACGAAGACGGACGACGCCACGCCCGTGACGCGCTCCATGGATCGTACCTCGGCGAGGCGAGGACCGGCTGTGGCGCGGCGACGGAGGGTTGGGGGGAAGGATGGGCTGGGGAGTTCTTCGATGCGGAGGTCTGGTGTTGTTAGCGGAGAAGGGGTGTTGAGGAGGGATCAGGGGGGGCTACCGTCGTGGCTGAGGCGGCCGTCTCGCAGTTCGACAAAGGGTTGGCCTGTTGACGGTTAGTGGATGGAGTGGGGGTTGGCGAGGGACATGCCTCTATCGCGGTCACGGGGGCCGGGGATATAGAGAGCCCCGTCTCTTCGAGGGTGGTGGTCTGCTGAGGGATCAAAGGTGATGCTGGGTTCAAGCGCGAGATGGTGCGGCTTCTCGTCGTCGTTGACCTCGGAGGGCTGTTTCTCGAGAGCATCTTCTGGCTCCGCGACCTCCTTTGCGCATGTGCAAGAGTCTTCTTGGGGTTCTTGGTCTGGCTGCTTCGGTGCTGTGATCTCCTCTCCAGTGGCCGCGATAGGGAGCGGGTTGGGGGTTTCAGTCCATGGTGACTTGACGCCCGTCTCGACGTCTTCGGTTGGAACGGGTTGACCACCTCGAAGGATGTGAGGACCTAGATATATACAGTGTTAGTCGATGAATGCGCAGCGACGAGCCAAACTCACCAGCCTGTTGGAGGTGCTTCCTAAACCACCACAACCTCACCACAACCACGATAATATTGATGAAGCCAAGGTTCGTAACGACGGGCACAATGTACATGAACAGCTGCTGATAGGTCTTGAGAAGCTTGAGATCGACGCTGTCCACCCGCGGTCAGAAAACGAAAACAATGCCCCAAATAATTGCCTCATTCGCGCAAGGCACATACGTATTCAGACCCGATTCGGTCGAGGAGCTGACGCCAAAGAAGTAGCTGTCGACGACGCTGATGTTTCCGCAGGGATACAGGACGACTATGCCCAGGAGGCCCATGAACAGGATGTAGACATCTGCACGGGGAGGGTCAGCTGCATGACGGGGAATGCTGGGGCGGGAGAGTGCGTACAATGCAGTGTCACGAAGTTGATGGGGACCCGCCACTGGGGAAGCATGCTTCAATGTTGGAGAAGTGGGAGGAAAGGGAGTCGACGTGAGGGGGTTTATTTGCCAGAGAATCTGTAGGGAAGTGAGCAATTTATTATCTTCCCAGCACCCCGTCAGATATCACATAAAGACATGCCGCCGGTGTCGGTAGAGAGCCATGGCCGATAACAACCGTTGGGTCATTTGACAAGCTTTCGACTGGGTGGCTGTGCTGCATTAGAAGCTGTGATGGCTGCTGATCCCGACGGTGCCATTGTCGAATAGGAGACGGAGGTTGGAGGTGAGGAGGGGGATGAACGTCGTGGCAGTGGCGGGTGTCAAAAATACGCTTATCCTTTAGCCCGTTGTTAGAGATGGGACTTGTTCAAGGTGTGAAGGTAGCCTGAGGCCATCTTGGTGTTGAGCTGAACTAGGTGTGTCTATCCATCTAGGAGCATTCCTTCCAACGAGCTATAGATTGGGAATCGATGGTAGTATTTCATGATTCTGCACCGGGGCAAACCCTCTTGATGACTGTTCTCGACTCCCTGGAGGACGTATTCGTTCCTATCCGTATCCGTACAGGGAACAAAGAATCCTCCATCCTCCTGCGTCATCACGCGGGGACCCATCACGTGACCATCCTAACCGCGTCCCACCAAAAACGCGATCGCGCCAGCGCGTAACGAGGCATAACAATGCCTCTGCATCATCACCGAGGTCGCATTGTACCTCGCACACTCCATCGACTCGACATCAACCCCAATTCGCCATGAACTTTGGACTCTCGGGCGACGGGTCTTCCTCGTCCACCGGCTGGTTGGGTTTCTCCCGCCCCCGGCGCAACGAGGGCGAAACTTCTCCCGGCGCAACTTCTCCGCCTCCTCAGAGCGCCGTCGCAGCGAGCCCCAACCCCTTCACCGCCGATGACCCTTCCTTTGCGGCTTCGTATAACCCGGAAACCTCGCCTCTGTTCAATGCCGGTTCCTCGTTGGTTCCTCGCTCTGAAGTCTCCGACAATGCCCTGTTTGGCATGAGTCCGCAGGCAAACCCGCCTTCTGGTTGGGGTTACCAATCGACCTCTGCTGAACAAACCGCTCGACAATCGTCGCCTCTTGCAAACGCCGGCGGCGCGCTGAGTCCCGAGTTGTCTACCGATACCCCTGCCGCGATTGCCCACGCTGCGGATCGAGACGAGGACCAGCACGACGAGAATACCGAGTATTCGGGCGAAGACGCGACTCAAGGCGTTGACGAGAGTGTCCTTGACAAACAAGCCGACGAGGAAGTCAGGGGTGACGAAGCTGTTGAGGAAGAGGCTGTCAGCAACGTCCAAATCACCCAAGTCTCCAAAGAAACCACCGACACCGTCATCGGGAGTCGCGAATCCGCGCAGCGCGATCAAGACCAAGGCTTGGACGCGCCCGAACTCAACGTCTCGGACGAGATGGTCGTTGAAAAAACCCACGTGGAAGCCACCGTCGTCACCCAAGCACCCGCGCAAGACGAGAACCTCCCTGACGCGATGTCTCACGCGCCTCCCACTGTCGTTCGTCTCGACGAGCACGAGACGGAGCTCGTTGATCGAACCAAGTCTCCCACTCCAGACGCGCTCGAGGAATCCTCTTCGGAAGACGACCTCCCGCACTCTCCCAAGGCCGCAGAAGCCAAAGAATCGGCTCCGGACGGGAGGCGATCGCGACGCAGCGGCGCTGAACTGCTCAGCGCGGCTGCCGAGTCGGTTGTTCAGAACCTCGACGGTCGTCGCAAGCGCTTTTCCACCATGCCCGCGTCGACCGCCGTCAAAGCTGCCGCACCCAAGCAAGCGCGGAAGTCGATGCCTGCTCGAGTCGTTTCTCAGACACCCAAGAAACGCGGTCGCCCAAGAAAGAGCGACGTCGGTGCCACCCCCAACACTGCTTCTCAGAGTGCCAAGAAGCGAGGTCGACCGAGAAAGTCGGACGTTGTCGCTTCAGCTCCTGCGAGTGCCGGTCCTACTCGACGCGTCGCCGACCTCAAGTCTGCCAAGAAGTCTGCTCAGTCAAGCCCAGCAGCCAGTCCCAACAAGCCCGGCCGCCCGCGCAAGTCGGTCGGCGAGACTCCATCCGCCGATGCCACAGAAACCCCTAAGCGACGTGGTCGTCCACCCAAGGACACTCCCCAGTCGGCCAAGGTTGCCGTCTCCAAGAGCCCGGCCGTCAAGGCTACTTCAACAACGCGATCCGGGCGCAAGGTGGTGCCTCGCGTTGTTCCGTCTCCCGTGAAGCGAGGACGACCTGCGAGAAAGGCTGCTGCGACCAAATCTACCCGAGGACGCAAGGCTGCGGCCAAGCCTGCGGCCGAGGAAGCTCAAGCAGTTGAAGCCCCTGCCGAGCCCAAGCGACGCGGCCGTCCTGCCAAGGCACCGGCCGCGGAAGTCAAGGAAACCAAGAAGGCAACCGCAAAGCCAGCACCCAAGAAGCGCGGTCGTGCCGCAGCAGTGGAAGCTCCCGTCTCAGCACCCGCACCTACACCCGCAAGACGCGGCAGATCAGCCCCCTCCAAACCAGTCGAAGCTGCCGCTCCCGCTCCGGCGACTAAGAAGCGAGGTCGCACAAAGGCATCCGAGCCCGAAGCCGCCCCGGCTGCTGAGCCTGAGCCTCCCGCGAAGCGCCAGCGTACCACGCGCAAGACCGCCGAGGTTCCCGAACCTGCCCCTGCACCCGCAAAGCGAGGACGCGGCGCGGCAAAGAAGACCACCGCCAAGGAAACTCCCAAGGAAGTTCCCGTCGAGGCCCCCAAGTCCCGAACTCGTGGCCGCGCAGCAGCCCAGTCTGGCAAGGGCGAGATCGCCACGAAGAAGACGGCGGAAGAGACTGCGCCCAAGGCCAAGAGAGGTAGAACGGCGCCGACTCGCGTCGAGAAGAAGAAGGCGCCTGCGGCAGCAGCACCCGCGACACGACGAAGCACGCGAGCGAGGGGGTGAGTCTACTATACTAGGCTTGGGAACGACGGGAATGCGATAATGGTTGTCAAATCGTTTATACTTGTGTGAATGAAGGGTTTTGGGAAGGGAAGGGTTGGGCTACGGATTGTTTTGTTTGTTTTCGGTTTTTATTGAATGCCAGGATGTGCAAAGCAAAGCGAGCAAGCAAGCAGGCAGAGTCTCGGGCGGTGTTGATAACACGCAGGCTTTTTTTGATGTATGTAATTGAGGCTTTGAGCGATGCTGCTCGCTGGAGTTGAGTCATGTTTAGAGTCATGTTTTGAAGGTATTGAAGGTATGGTGCTGGTCATGTTGAAGTGTGAAGTTGTGTGAAGTGTTGGCGTGAAAAGGCATGTTGTGGGAGTTGTGTTGTGAAAAGTCATCTTAGGAGAAGTCATGTTGTGAAGTCATGTCGTGAGAAGTCGTGTCGGAGAGTTGTGTCGTGAGAGCCGTGTCGTGAGAAGTCATTTGATGTCGTGAAAAGTCCTGTCGTGAAAAATCATGTCGTTATAAGTCATGTCGTGAAAAGTCATGTTGTAAAGTCACGTCGAGAAGGCATGTTGTCAAGTCACATCACGTCCAAGTCGCGTTGAAGGCTTTTTCACTCGATGTTGTGAAATTAACGCTACCTAGACTTATAGCTAAGCTTGAAGCGACAAGACGAAATCGTTGTGTTGAAGCGACCGAATTCTCTCTCTCCTGACTCCCTAACCACCCCGTGCAAACATTACTGGAGTCTTTGAACCTGGTGAACCACTGCACCCTTGAAACCTTTGAACTCGGGGAACCATCTCAACCCTTGAAACCTTCGAACTTGGTGAACAACTGCACCTCGAAACCCTCCCAGTTGGTCGACCACTGCACCCTTGACACCCTCAAACTTGGTCGACCACTGCACCTTGAAACCTCGCGAAATCCCCTGTAAACTTATACATGACCAAAAACAAGCACTCAACCCTGATCGACGTGTCGGAAGATGGACCTTGTCGAAGATTGATCACCGTCTTGCGAACTAGATCAATCTTCGAACAACCTCAATCGACCTTGTCGCAAATGAAACCTTGAAACCTTGAAACCTCATTCGAACGCTCGTAAACTCCCCGTTCGACATTGCCGAATCCTTTCCGAGAAAAAGATGAATGCTCATGAACCTTGTCGAAGCTTTTCCGAAAACCTGATCAACCCGTTGGAACAAATTGAAAGTCATCAAATGCTCATTCGAACTTCAGATGAACCGTAACTCGAACGCTCAAAGCCGCAACCATACACCACCATGAAACCGAAAGACAGAAAAGAAACCAACGAAACCCTCACCGTGTCGCAATTGACAACAACAAACTTAATTGTAAAGATCGTCGTCTTCATTGTGAACGGGCTCCTTGCTCGCGTGAGGGCTCGTCACTCTGATCGCGCTCTCCAGACGCACCAAGTCAAGCGGGTACCCCTTGAAGTCGCACCAGCTGCAGGCCATCTTGACGGCATTCTTAATCTGGCGTCCGTTGAGCTGCCAGCGGGCCAACATCCGGATGTCCTCGGGCGAGACGTCGTCGACGACTCTGGCCAGTTCCAGATCGAGGTGCGCGCTGCCCTCCAGGGCCGAGGAGTCGGTGTCACCCGAGGAGGAGTCCTGACCGGGAGGAGGTGTGGGAACGTAGCGATGGGACATGCGCGCGATGAACTTGGTCCAGATTCTCTCGCGGGCGTTGCGCGAAAGGTCCTTGAACACGAGATGCATGCTGACGCGGCTGCGGAAGGCGCTGTCGATGGAGCTGAGCAGATTCGTGGTCAGGAAGATGATACCCTGGAAGTACTCGAGCTCGCGGAGGAAGATGGTGATCAACTCATTGCGGTGGATGTCGCCAGAGTTCCGGATAGACAAGAAGACGTCAGCCTCGTCGAGGAGTATGACGGCATTCCAGTCCGTCGCCATGTCGAAGAAGCGCTTGATGTTCGTGCTGAGACTCGAAGGGATGATGCCCAAGTCTTCGGCCTGAAGACGGAAAAGAGGTCGGCGAGTGCGGTCGGCGACGGCCTCGGCAGTCAGAGTCTTGCCGGTTCCCGGAGGACCGGAGAGGAGGACGATGAGGCCTTGGCCTTTGCCCAAGATGACGTCCTGGGTCACGGCAGGGTCTCCGAAACTGTGGTTCATCACAAAGGATTGTAGGATTTCCTTCAGCGCTTCGTCGTAGACGAGGTGGCTGAAAGCGGCATCGTTCCAGACCACGGGCTCCATGTCTTCGACGTAAAACTGCACTGGGTGGTGTTAGCAGGTTGTGAAATGGAAGAGGATGGCCAGTACTCACTCCACGTCTTCTTCTCCAACGCGTAACCGGGAATGGTTTCGCACAAAAAGGCAAGGTCCTCGGGCCTGCTCAGCATCTCTTCCTTGTTGAACTGCTGTGCTTTGACCGTGAGACGCTTCTGTCGCGTCTTGAGGGCACGCATCTCCTCCCCAGACTCAGCATTAGGGAGACGGCGGGCCCGGCGACGGACTTGGTTACGGTACTTCTCGGGTTCCTTAAGCTCCCGCTTGCCGAGGGCAAGGTAGTACTTGTTGTAGCCGACCACGTCGATGAGAACACGGCCCTCGATTCTGTGTCGCTTCGATCCGTGAGCATCGTCAGTCAGGGCGATTCCGCTGTACGAGCTATAGACGAGTGACTGGAGGTCGAGCACCTTCTCGCCGCGGGCCAAGAGGCGGTTCAGGATCTTCGGCTTGTGAGGGTGATGTTGAAGCGGAAAGTGCTCAAGGTCGCTGATGAGCATGTTGCCCTTGAACTCGGAAAGAGAGAGGATCTTTTCCTCCCAGACAAACTCCTCGCCGTTGAATATCATCACCTTGGCCATGATGACGAGATAGCAACCATCGTTCTTCTTGACGTACTCGGTGGTCTCGACCTTGCAGATGAAGTCGGAGTTGATGCCGATGCTATAGACGGTCGTCCCGCGAGGGAACAGTGTCCAGGCAGTCCTGAAGTTCATGATCTTGTTGGAAAGTAGCTGACGGCGCTTGGTATTAATGTCCTCAAAGGCACAGTCGAGCACCTTGACGAGCAGGTCCAGGTAGCGCTTGAGGGTGTCCTTCTCCGGGGTCTCACGACAGAGACTAGTGAGCTCATCGTAGCAGAACCAAAGTCCGCGGAAGGGCTGGCTGAAGATAGCCGAGTCCTGGAGATCGAGGAAAATCTTCTCCTTGCGCAACATGGGCGCCAGAGTGGCCACGAGGAGCGGGCTCTGGATAACAATCTGGTGGAACTTGAGGGGAATGTGGCCGTTGACGCACGGCTTCTCGTGGTCCTTAATCTTGTATACCTTGATGGCGGCGCGGTCATGAGCGTGGAAGGCAGCCTTGGGAAGTTGGAACGGAGGGTTGTCATCCCATTCAGCCAAGGAAGATTCGGCTCCGGAGCTTTCGTACAGCGTCTTGACGGAGACATCGGCGCCGAAGCCCTGATCTGCGAGGGGAGGGACGGCGCCGTCGTCCTTGATGTTGCCGTTATCCATCTCGGAACTGTTGTCCTTGATGTTGTCGTTGTCAATCTCGGAATTGTTGTCCTTGATGTTACCGTTATCCATCTCGGAACTGTTGTCCTTGATGTTGTTGGAGTCCTCCTCAGGACTGTCCGCTGACTTCTCGCTAGCGATGGATGCGGCCTTGCGGCTGGGGATCCTGCGGCCCAAGTCCTTGACCAAGCTGGAGACGCGCTCTCGAGTGAGGCGAGGCATAGTACCGGTTAGCGCAGTTGTGCGCGAGCAAAGACTGCAACTTGTGAGTCAGATGAAGACATCAAGTGAGAAGTTGCAGGGTTAGACGACATGAGGTCAAGACCACCAAAAGTCAAGACGATGCAAAGTCAAAGAGGTCAAGGTAGGAGGTGACTTACGTGAGATGAAGCTTGAGTTGAACGCGAGAAGTTCGCGATGTTGGCGAGCGAAGAGCTTAGTTGAGATGAAGACGTAGTCAACCTAAGAGTTGAGGTTGAGGCGCGAGGTTGAGATGTTGGGTCAAAGCATAGGCTGAAGCTACCGTAGTGAAGACTGGACGTAACACTGAGATGTGAGGTCAGAGTGTGAGAGGTTCAGAGGTGAAGTTTGGAGGAATAGAGTAGAAATGGAGAAGTGTAGAGAGGAGAAAAGGGGAGTCAAGTTGAGACGCAAAGGGCAGACGAAATGTCAACAGGCGAGGTCAAGACCTGACGCAAAGCGCGAGACTAAGAGGGCAGATGCAACGATGCAAAGACAGAAGTAAAACGAACCAGTGAGATGAACTAGTCCGACACACAACGTCGACGGAGAAGTCGGACGCAGTGAGGCGGAGAGGAGATGCGCAGAGTGTAGCGAGGAAGAGAGGAAGTGAAGTTGTGTGGAAGTGAAGGGGGAAAGCCAGGCGAAGGCGGGGGAAATGAAGTAAACAAGGGCGAAGAAGCTCAAGGAACTTCGAGCAGTGAATCAGACTCGACAACTTGGCAAGTCGCAAAACGACAACAACGAGGAGAGACGTGCGGGAAAAGAGGAGGAGGACGACGAGGAGACGAAGGAGATTATCAACGTACCTATAACCCGCACACACGCCGAAACAAGAGAAGAAAGGCGTGTCAATGCTGGAGATGCACCTTTTCGAGCTTTCCCTTTGTCTGTTTTTATTTCTCGATCGATGTGGGAGGAAATATGCTCGAGTGGCAGCCTGAAGTGACGACGAGCAGGGGGGGTGAGGTGGGAGAGAAGGGAGGGAGGAGAGAAAAGGCGAGAGGGAGGGGGTGTTGTTTTTTTGCCTGGAGGGATTTCTCTGGCAGGGGATTGGTTGATTTGGTTTTACTGATTCGTGGTGATTGAGAAGAGGAGAGGAAGGGGAGTGATTGTGTGGTGGTGATTGAGATTTTGTGATTGCGGCGTGCCCTCGTGGCGGTACGTACCTCTCAACGGCCTGACAGACGAGACGGGGAAGGAACGAGGGGATGTGGGAAGAACCATGTACCATGTACCTGTGATACTGCCAGAATATTCAACGTCAGGTTCTAGAAGCACTCAGATTTAGGCACAAGTCATCACATCTTCCACTCCACGGTATTTGACTCTATTCTCGATGCATGCCGCTCCTCGATCCAGCTCAACTCCCCCTAACCCTGCTAGAGCCTCACTAACCCGCCCTGAAGTCCCGTCCCCGCGGATCCCTGGGCTGCCACACCCCACGGGTGCCTCCCGCTAGACCTGCCGGGACTTCAGTGCCGGTAGGGTGCGTGGCGGGGAGAGCGTCTCTGGATACGAAAAAGAGGGTGGGAG
Source organism: Thelonectria blattea (assembly GCA_024115155.1). NCBI lineage: Eukaryota > Fungi > Ascomycota > Sordariomycetes > Hypocreales > Nectriaceae > Thelonectria > Thelonectria blattea. Next base: position 26,222 of record JAMQMW010000168.1, read on the forward strand.
AGGAGGGGTGATTGGGTGAGTGCCGTGAGCATGGCGCCAGGCTTCGACATTTCTATAAACGGTTTTGCATCGTGGTCGCGTTTCGAAAGATGGAGGGAGAAACTGAGACGGCGCTACGTGAGGCCTATCTTGGTATTTTCTAGATCTAGTTCTTGAATACGAAGTTGGCGTCGTGCATCGTGGCCTATGGGCTTGTTGGTAATCTGGGTGCCTGGTCATCCATCTCGTATCTGGATCCTGTTTTGTGGTGGTTAGGGCAAACGCATCACCTCAGCTCAGTCCCTGGCTCGCCACAGCCTTTGATCCATGTCCCTCGCGCAGGGCAAGTACCATTTCCCGTTTCAAGCTCTACGAACCATTGTCAAGAATAGAAAATCGTCATGGCCTGCTTCGCTTCCCAGCGTCTCTACCAGCGAAGCTACCCTGTAGACCACTGGATCTCAACCCACCCAAAACTCGCCCACACCGAACCAATTCCCATTCCCCCGCCTCTGCCTTGACAGACCCTCTTTGCATCCTCCATCCCCATCAAACAGCGGGTTTAGCTCAGTTGGGGTGAGTAACCATTCTCTCGTAAAACTCCAGCACCATTTGTCTAACAATCTCTACAGAGAGCGTCAGACTGAAGATCTGAAGGTCATGTGTTCGATCCACATAAACCGCATCCAATTTTTTTTTTGCCGTCTATTTGCATTCGTTTTGGGTGTATTTGTCTTTGGGATTGGACGGAGATGCGTCTTGTTCTTTTTGGGCGGAAAAAGGAAGTATTTTGGTGGCGGGGTAAAATGGGTGCATTTGAAGATTTGAAAAGGAGCTGCGATGTGGCACTGATGGATGCACTCGGCTCTGGGGATCTCTACCGAAAGATTGGAAGATGCACTGGGAGATGCTTCTATCTCGGCTGGCAAAACTCGTGGTGGAAATAATGGTGGTGGTGGTCGAGCAAATACTACATTTTCCATGTCCCAAATTCCATCCGGACCTCTCTACCCACCAATTTGACTCCAACGGCCACCAGAGACGAGAAAAAAGCGTCGAGGTTCAAAAGAGGAAAATACCGTTTTTCCGTCACCGGTAACGCCGTTTCGATGCAAAACTGCGAGTAGCCGTTGTGGAGGAGTTATCGTGCAACATCTCAACCGAGAATCCGTCGCTTCTGGTTGGTCGTCTCCCACCACGGCAGACGAGTTTTCTGGCACCTCCTGCTTCTACCTCTGTCCCAAGCCTCAAATCGTCTCCGAATCCGACAGAATCTATGTCGGTCGTCGGGAAGAACTGATGAGCCCCTTTCGATAGCCACGGCGTGTTTCGGACACTCTAGGAGAGATCGGGACGAGTTGAGGCCCATTGGAGCAGCCGTTGGCTCGAGAGGCGTCTTTCACCGAGGATCGACGTCTTCCAGCACGAAGTGACTATGTCCTATCTACTTTCGACGTGTCTGGATCTCTTGCTAATGATGTGAAGAATAGCAGACCAAAGATCGAATCTGCCTGCGGACCACCCTCGAACCGATCTCTATCGAACGAAGACACCGCCCTCTCCTCCACCCCGAGGTTTGACGATGCCAACGAAGCAAAGGAGGCGAGGGAGTAACCATTGATGGCCAGGAGAAGGTCTTACATAGAAGACAAAGAAGAAGACGATAGACGGTCACGGCTCCCGCTGCAAAGCATCCAGGACCCTAGTCTCTAGGTGAGAACCTCCTGAGGCTGTGATGGTGGGAACTAGTGGTTGAGAGTCTGAGAGACAGGAGAACTGACTTGGAGCTACTATAGTCTATAAGAATGCCCTATGAACGACCGACCCGAACGAGTCCTTGCCGATCGATCGACCGACCGAACGAATAACGGAATACGAACCTGAGGGCATGAGGATAAGGCGGGAGGGTTGCTTCTGTAGCTTCGGGAAGAAACTCAAAGAGTATGAGTCTATGAGGTACAGCATATGTCTTGCGTCTGGATAGTCGAGGGGTTACTCTCGTGGCACGCATAGTCGACACAAGTCCAGTACTGTACGAGCCCTCGTGTCTCCTGCAATACACTGGCATCTACAACCCTCACGGAGTTGCTTCACATTCTGGGAATCGTCCTGGCATCCTTCCACGAAACCTGCGTCCAACGTGCCGCAAGGCACACTGGAAGATTGTCTTGGTGCTCCCACTGCACCACATCAAGTTGTCTACCTCCCCCGGATCCCGCACCACGTTGTACAGCACAACTCCGGACCCTTGGGTTTGGGGCAAGAGGCTGCGGGAGCTGGCCAGACGGTGGGAGACGGTCTGACGGTGGGATAACTCTATGCTCGAGAAGGACCTGGCGTCTGGTGGTGGCTTGAGTCTTGAGCTGGGGGCTATGGATGACTGTCATGGACGGTTAGATGCTTACAATGCCTGGGGAGAATACGACAACTGCCAGAACAGCCCAACGGCTGATCCGAACAGCTTCAAGAAGGACACCCCCGTTCAAGATACGGGATACTGTATACCTGATCAGGCCATTGCCCTAGTTTGCAGCAACAGCAATAGCAACAACAGAAACAACAGAAGCACGTCCCTTGCCGTGAATGAAGCCCATCTCGCCTCCCAAACAAAGCCACCCTCCCACGTCTGTGCCAGAGGCTACCTGCATACTCAACACCGGAGAAGCTTCCCATAACGTGCCACATCCCTGCCCTTCCTCCCTGCTCTTCCAGTGCCCTCCCTCCCCCACCGGAAAATAGAAAAAGAAAGAACAAGCAAACCCCGTCGTCCTACAGAAACCCATTTGTTTCCCCCCTTGCCTTCCCTTGTTGACCCTTTCCTCTCGTTTAGTCCCGCCGGTCGGGCACACGGGGATGAGACGAGGGAAATCACGGAGTTGCCCCCAAACAAGACTGACGTTTTTGGTCGGGTTCGAATGTAAGTGAAACGTTGGTTCCCCTTGTGGTTGTTCGAGGGCTGATGACGGCTGGGGTTGAGAGGGGAGGAGAAGAGAAGGGAAAGGAAGGAGATGGGCATTGTATGCGCGTTTCCACGGGGGGAGAGAAAGAGTGAGGGCTTGTCCAACCAATTTGGGAGGCGTGGACAAACATTGACTCCAAACAATAAAGGGGAAAGGAAGAAGGGTGAGGAAACGTCTCTTGTTCCTCACGCAACAACTTCTTTCTTCCCGGCCTGTTTCTCTGCAGTCTCGAAAGACTTTCTCCCTGTCCAAACTACATCCATCATTCCCAGATATCTCCAGTTTACCAGATGTACCTGTACGTTGGCCACCACCCCTACTCTCTAACAACAAGTACCTTACTGACGACAACGCCAGGTTTCAGTTCCGGAGGGAAACTCTTGCGATCTGATGCACCGCGGGCGTCTTTCTGGGGAATCGTGATTTCATCGAGTCGACAAAGCCTTGGACCGGCCAGGGTTTGGGTATAAATACTTGGGTCCTCTCCGACGTCTTCGTCTGGTTCTTTCCTTCTGCTCTTCTTTTATCAACGCCAACGTCGACGGTAATATTCGCTCCTACGCCCTCTTCTCATACTTTTCTTGGACTCTTGAGCCAGTCACGCTCGTCCCTTGGAACCCTGAGTCTTCGTACTCGTCTTCTTGGGCTCTTGAGCCATTCGCCCTCGTACTCTGGACCCCTGAGTCTTCATACTCTTCTTGGACTACTCAGTCCTCCCTATTCTTCCCCTGGACTCCTTCTCCTCCTCCACTCGGAAACTTGGACTCCTGTACCCCCCCCCAGCCTCACCCTCCTCACCATGTCAGGCCCCAGCCAAAACCCCTGGGGCACCGGCTGGCCGTTCCCCATGTCCGCCAACCGCCGCCGGGCGTACACGACCCTCCCGCCCCCCCGATCCTTCCGCTCCCCCAACGCCGAAAACGCCACCACGGCTAACACCAAGTTCAACAACAACGACGACGGCGGTGTCAAGCTCGACCCATTCCCGGCGCCGTCGTCGTCTTCGTCCTTTTCGTCCCACTTCCACTCGTCATCCGCTGCCTCTCTGCAGGCTCTCCAGCCTCCCGTTGGTATGGAGCGGACCGCTCTGGGTCTCCGGACCGGCAATGCCGGAGCCGCAGCTTCTGGCGGGTTGCATGAGGTAGCTGCGGCTGGGTCGAAGGGGAGTCGAGGAGGGAGCGATACGCATACGAGAGGGTTTAGCGTTGCTGCTGAATCGTTTCGTCCGTTGGGCTTTGGGTCCATGGTGAGGGAAGTTCCGGAACCTCCCGGTAAGTTTTGCCTGTGCCAGTAGCACGAGGATGCCCCTGGAGTCACACAATGGAGTCCCAACATTCCAAACCGTTCCTTAATATCTGAGAAGCTGAAACTAACTCTTCTCTTCAGGGCTGTCTCGCCTCAGAGATACATGTACCCACCACGTCAGCCAAGACAGTGGCAGCGAATACGATCCCCGCGCCCCCTACATAAGCAACTCCCTGAGAAACCTCGCCATCGACCAAACTTCGACCCAGAGACGGCCCGCCCCCAGCTTCTCCGTCTACCGAGACCCAGTTCTCCCCATTCTCCAGACCCAAACCCAAGCGCCACAGCCGTCCCAAGTGCCCCCTGAACTCCAGCACCCGCAACTAGTCCCCCGGCTCCAGCCGCCCCGCGCCAGAGTCTCTCCCGAGCTCCAGCACCCCCAACAGCGGCCTCGAGTTCCCCAGCTTCAGCCGTCTCCCCCCAAGTTGTCTTCCCCTCAGGAGAAGAAGCAGCCTCAAGACGAAGCTCCCGTGCCTCCCAAGCCCGTCGAGGCTCGTCGCTTCAAACCCATGAACGCCCTGGACCACTCCCAACGCTCCCCGCACGAAAGTACCGCAGTTGACGGCCGCGAAGTAGTCTGGGCAGACGACTCGGCCTTCTCGAGCAACTACCGCGGGGAACGCTCTGCTCGCAACGCCAGCGTCGAGCAGCTCCCCGACTCGCTCAACTGCGCCCTCTGGATCACCAATCTCCCTCCCGACGTCACATACAGCCAGCTCCTGGCCGCGGTGCGCAACATCGGCCGCGTCTACTGCACCGTCATCAACAGCCCGGACTACGTGCACCACCAGACGGCCGCCGCCAAGCTGGTCTTTTTCCAGCCGGGGCCGGCCCAGCGGCTGCGAGCCCAGTCTCTCAACTCGGGCATCGAGCTCGGTGGGAGGAGGGCAAAGGTGGCGCACAACCGCGTCAAGCACAGCGAGCAGCCTGTTGACGGGAGTCGGGTTCTCATCATCACGGGTGACTCCCGCTTCGTCAACGAGGAGGCCCTGACGGCTTGGTTCGATCGCCGCTTCGTCTTCCAGGTCGATCGCGTGACGACGCTGATCCGTGATGAGGAGAGAGGGAGAGCCGTCGTCGAGTTCAAGTTTGGGAGTTACCGTTGCCAGGCCCAGATGGGAAAGATGGCCCTGGAGAAGGATACGCCTGAGTGGTTGATGAAGGTCGAGTTTGGTCAGGACCCGTGCGAGGTTGGGGATGACATGACTTCGTATGGTGTGGCTGGCATGCGTATTCAGGGGTTGGGCATCTAGGCTGGATGGCCTCACACTGGAGAGACTTCCGTGGCCAGATAGTCTCCTGGGACGGATAGTCTCCTGTTGCTGGAGACCCCTGAGACCGGATAGTCTCCTTGGCCGGATAGTCTCCTAGGGGCCTAGGGCTGGAGACTCCTGATTTCCCCCAAGACTTGCACGGCCGCCCGACCGCCCCCCAGCACTCCTCGCCCCCCCTCAACGTTTGGATAGCACAGCTCAAGTATTTCCTTATTTCTTTTGTAATTCTTCGGTTCGGTTCGGTTCGGTTCGGTTCGCATAGAGAGTGGAAGATAGGGTCGAAGTATTCCAAAACATCGACTCGAGAAAAGGTTCATGTTGGAGAATGAATTGGGTAGACGGGATAGACATTCGATAGACAGCATTAGTAACCTAGACGCAACAAAAACCGTCAGTCAGTTTTCCACGTTTTTTCAATCTTCGCCCCTCTCCGTCTTTAAGTCACCGTGATCGCAGCAGCATGTAGTCAAGTAGCACCGCATCGACTAGACACGTTCCACCGTCGTTCGCTTCGTCTGTTGTACGGCCGAGCGGGTGTAAGAGGCTCAAGAGGAGTATGCAAGTCGTTTGGGAGAAAGTTGTAGAACGTGGGACGGGGAGGGCGTGGGAGTCGAGTGCTTTCAACGAGGAGTAGCTTCAGTATGGGTTGGAGACCAATGTAGCCGCTCGGGGCTTTGCACACGTGACGCCAGAGCCAGAAGTGCGCAGTCCTGCAGAACAGGAGTCAAAAGAAAGATATTACACAGAAATGTATTCATATAGAGATGGAGAAGTATATCGAAGAGTTTTGCCTCGAGAGCCGATAGTAGCTCCCAAAGCCCCGTGGTGCCTGGGCTTTGTCCTCGTCGCCACTGAGCCTTTACCTTTAGTGCCTCGGTAGTGTATCACCCAAGTACGTCCTTGCAAGCTTAGAGTGCCATAGTGATGGTCCAAGGAGATGAACTTCGTCTTGACCTACATGTACGAAACGAGGTATCCGGTCTGTTCTGTATAGACACGCCGTGGGATCAGGATACACGACGAGTCCATCCCCTCGCCCACACCAATGATGCTTGCCGACTTGTCAGTCCTGTCGGTTCAGATCTCTCGTTATCTTCTAGGTAGTCATCCACTGAGACTCAGGGGCGTTCACGCGCTGTAGAGTCCATTGATAATGCCGATAGCCCTCGCCCCTTATTGGCAGCCGTCCTTATCAGGCGAGACCTGGACTCGCACCTCAGAAAATCAGCACCTTTGGCCGGAGCACAAGAATCATTTCACGGAAAAGGCAAAGAAACAAAAGTTGAGGGGGCTATGCTGTGGATTTTTTTGGTAGCTAGTAGTACATATGATACATGAAAAGGGCTGCCTCGAGTGTGATGCCCTGTGAAAGATGACCGTGAACTCCTGTGCCCGATGGCTTGATGCTGACGCTCCCAAAAACTTTTGGCCGAAATGAAATTCTTCCAACGTTGAATGCCTCCCAGTTGGATGCCTCGATGCTGAGTCTCGACGTCGAACGTCTTCGAGTCTGCCATGACATGGGAGGCCTCGATGCTGGATGCCTCCTTGAACGCCCCCAAGGCCGAATGCCTCTAGGGCCAAATCAGTATGCATGATCGCTCCAAAAAATACAAATAATCGTGACTCGTAAGCCGTAGTGTCATCTCCTCGTTCCAAAAGTCATAGCCCCCTCCGACTGTGCTCCTCCGGCACATGTCCTTACCATCAACTCTGTCCAGTTGGGTGACGTGCATTGCTGCAATCCATCTAGATCTCGGTGTAATGAGACCAGACCGCCCAGTAGATGCGTTGACGCAAGGTAGAGTATGGCTTGTAGTAAATCCTGCAGACATGGACCTTGACTTCCGAATCAGGGTCGACGCGAAGATCATTCAACTCCTCGGGGTAGTTGAACTTTGCGAGGAATGACCCGCCGATGTGAGCCCAGTAGAACATCATGAACTGCGTGTTTGGCTGATTGGCGATGAAGACGCAAGCCTAGCGTGCGTCAGCCACTAGGTTGAAACATTGGAGAGAAGGAAGGGAAGAGGATAGTGGAAGAGACAAGAGATGGGAGTGAAGACGAGAGAAGGAAGAGAGAAGAATCTTACCTTGTAAACCTTGTTGTAATCCACAACACCTTGCTGAAATTCGGTCAAGTCGTGATACACCTTGGCTTGATCTTGGCAAAGACCGATCAGGACAGCGAGGATGTAGGGATCCTTCTTGAGGTCGGTTGGCTGGATCTGCTTAAGCTGCAGAGCACGAATGTTCTCACCCGGCTTGTTCTGGATAGTGCGGCGTCGGGGACGCGGGTAGACATTCTCTCGCTGGATGCTAACGAAATGACGTTGCATAAAGGCAACGTGAGCTGGGATGGGTCGTCCATATTGACCGGGTCGGGTGAAGTGGAACGTCATTCCCTGGAGACGGAACATGTAGTTTCCATGATGGCCGTAGATGTGCGGCTGCCCAGGACCAAAGCGAAATGCTCCATAGTTACTATAGCAAATGTTAGTTGAACGGCGGGACGAAGGCTGACGGGATCTTACTTCTTGCACACGAAAGGGGGCCTAGCAGCGGTGCCAGGTTCGACGGCCCGGGTCTCGGCGACCTCGCAGAGAAGAGTGCGTATAGCGCCGTTCCGGTTTCTGCCCAACGCCAAGCGTTCGGCCTCGTGGGCCTCCCGAGTGAAAGGACGGGGATCGGCAGGGCCACCCCCACGTCGAAACTCGGCAAAGGCGCCGGCCGATTCGGGCGAGAGATCAACAACACGCTCCGACTCGTCGTCGGGGTCCGAGATGATGAACTCGGCCTTGAGAAGGGCCACGTGAACGTCCAGCCACTCGTTGGGAGCGACATAGACTCGAACCCGAGGGTTCTGGCGGATCAGCTCCCGGATGACAGACATGGGGAAGTACCTTGGAGATGGGACGCTGCAGGGGAGTGTCAGACGTCAGAGGGAGGGAGGGACCCCGGACAACAATAGGAAAAGGCGCAGTGAACGGGTACAACAAACCGACGCCGGGAATAAGGGGTAGCTGGCGAGAGCAAACGAATGCAGAGAAGCGATGGAAAGGAGAGAGAGAAAGTGCAAGGGAAAGCGAAGCGGACGTGTTGTGTCGAGAGCGTAGTTGGATAGAGGTAGAGAGAAGAGAGAGAAGAGAAGAGAAGGACAGGAAAAAGGAATGCACTCGTGGGACTGAGGCTTCAGTGCTGGTTGGGGGGTCAGGCAGCTGCCGGCGCCACGCGACCCACCCAATCAGGACGCAGGGAAGCTTGGAGGAGTCACGACCTGGCAGTGAATCAACGAGAGCCAGACGAGGAAGGAGTATGGCTTTTGTCTTTTTTTCGAAACGCGGAAGGGGGGGTTTCTGGGGGAGTGAGCCTAGAGGGGAGGGGAAGCGGCCAGAGAGAGCCATTCTGGAGAGATGAGGGTATTTACGAGTCTAGAATAATGTAGAGCTATGTGAAGCATTGCTATTGCAGTGGAATAGTCTGTGGTAAAAATCAAACATGTATATTTGCTTCGTTGTCGAGTTGCGTGCTTCTTTGCTCCCACCAAACACGCCCACCTCGATTCACAGTCCCTCCCCAAACCGTACCTCCTTCCTCTGGTACCTCGAGGACGGGCCACATGATTCACTCTCCTTCCCAGGCACATCAAGAAAAAACATTTGCCGTCACCTTCCACAATCAACAAACATCCCTCATCCATCCTCCCTACCCGTTCATCATTCCTCTCGAGCAAGCAGCCATGACTTCTCTTGAACTCAAGGACCCTCGCCCCTCCGAGGTTCGATGGAAAGACTACTACGGCGCTGGTCTAGATGAGCTGGAACCCTTCGAGGACCTTGACCACTACTCACCCGGTGGCTTTCACCCCATCGAGCTCGGCGACGAGCTTCGCCAAGGCAGATATACTATCCTGCACAAGATCTGTTACGGAGGTTCCTCCATCGTCTGGCTTGCTCAAGACAACCAAGAGGAGTAAGTTGACCTTTTCTGTTTCCTCGTCTCTGACCTTCCTCTCGCTTCTTTGACCCCGACCTTCCTCCTCTGTTTCCCTGACTCGACCATTCTTCCTCTTGTTCCTCTGACTCCAACATTCCTCCTCTCTTCCATGACTCCGACCTTGCTCTTGTTCCATTGACTCCAAGATTCTTTCTCTGATTCCTTTGACGTTGACCTCTTCCAGGCGATGGGTATCCATCAAGATAAAGACTCACCACTACTCGAGCCTCTACATTGAAGAGGACTCTGAGGTCGTCACGTTGCTGGAGCTTGAGCGTCACTACCAGCAGCAAGATACTCCCTCGAAGCCACGATGCTTCGCCCCCCTCTTCGACTACTTCCAGATCGAAGGACCCAACGGAGTCCACAACTGCCTCGTCCTCGAGCTCATGGGGCCGAGTCTCAAGGGGCTCGTCGCCAACCTTCCAGATGACGCCAACTTGAACGATGGCGACAACATCATCTCGAGTTTCTGGCCCTGCACTATTTTGCGATCGGCGAAGCAGCTCCTCGAAGCTGTCAAGTTTGCCCAAGAGGCAGGCTACGTCCACGGCGGTATCTACATCTCCCATTCCCTGTCCCTGCCATGTCTGTGACGAGCTAACACCTTGGAACTATAGACATCTCGCCCGGGAATTGCGTCTTCACCTGCTACCGACACATGGCCGGTAAGGAAGATATCTGGGATGTGTTTGAACCCCCCAAGGTCGTCGAATACTGCGGAGAAGAACTCATACCCTACGGCCTCCCCAAGACCATCGTCGGCCGAGCCGTTTTCAAGAATTGGTCCCAAGATGAACGGGAGGACCTTCGCCTGATCGACTGGCACGGCGCCTTTCCTTTGAACAGACTTCGCCTAGGAAAGCAAGTGCCCCAGATTGGGAGCCTCAAATCTCCCGAGAACTACTTTGGCGGAACCATTGACTTTAGACACGACCTGTGGAGTGTTGGTTGCGTGGTGAGACTCAACTGGGTTACGCCGAGTGGCGCCTGGGTACATTCTAACAACTCCCAGATCTACGTTCTCTATTTCCAGAAGTGGCCCTTTGACAGTACTAGTACTAAGGCGGATCATATCAAGGCCATCATGCCATTGATTGGCCCGTTTCCCCAGGGCCAGCAGTGGCTGCGGGACTGGGCTCGGATGGGCGGTCTGGCCGGTGAGTATTACCGTTGGACTGATATCAGACTACAACTGACCCCTATCTAACTGGAACCACAGGTGATATCAACCAGGCCGGGACGCCACAGCTTGTGGGGCTGTTCGATCGAAGGCAACGAAGAATCATCGATGTCTGCTCCCAGGCCCCAGATGTCCTGATCGGGGACCGGAAGATGCACTCAGACTATGATTGCATCAACTTGGGTTCCCTTCTATTAATCCTGAAAGGGATGCTCCGGTTTGACCGGAGCGAACGAATGACGATTCACGAGGCGCTCAGTCACCTCAACTGGGTCGATCACCAACGGGAGCGACTTACCTGATCCGACTTGTCGATTCCCCCTTTCGGGAAGACAGGATATCAGCAGGGAGTTCACCAACTTGGCCTGCTTTCTACATGCCCATCTTTTGGGACGGAGGTTTTACGGCATTCATCTGGTGTTTCAAGGCGGAACGAAGTTAGTTGTACGAATAGCTTAGTCTAGTGGGAGTCTCTTTGAAGACCCAGCTCAACGCTCGAAACGAGGGCATGGACAGTTTAGTGAGCGATGCAAGGAAGCAAGCTCCAATGGGGATCAGTCAGTTATCAAGACACGTTTATTCAGCTACAAAGTTTGTCAAGCACGTCTAGTTCCCTCAAGTGAATTCTCATCTTCCCCGAGTCCATCTCAATACTGTCCGGCTTCCAAGTCTGCACCTCCAAGTCCTCCAACCGTCATGATTTCACTACCGACACGAATCAACTATCGAGACCAAGCCTTAGACGAGGTTAGAGTAAGTCTTTCTGTGGTAGGCTCGTCGAGAGTAGCCACAGAGGCGAGTGCGTAGGCACAAGGCGGCCATCAGGATGGACATGGCCCAAAAGGCGATGGACATGATGGTGCCAAGGGAGGAGGAGTGCATGGTTGCGGTGGGTAGGTAGGTTGCTTCGGTGTGTAGAGAGTTGCGAGTGTGGTTTGCCAGTGTGGTTAACGAGTGTAGTGTGCGAGTGTGCTAGCGAGTGTGGTTGCGAGTGTCGACTTGGGGAGAAAGAGGATGGAAAGGGACTAGGGGGTGGAGGATTCGGTTTTGTTGAGAGACGAGGGACATGTTCTCTTGTTGCGCGGACCGACATTCAGAGGCGTAGTGCTCTTGGCCAGATACGGTTTGGTAGATTCTGTTTGAGGACATGGTTAGTTGATGGTTGGGAAAGTAGGTTTTGTCGATGGTGTTCTTGGAACCGTTGGTTGTCCAGACCGTTAGGTGGCGTTGTCCAACGGTTTAACGGTCTGGACGGTCGAACGGCAAGGGGAACGGTCGTGATCAGCGAGTGTGAGGGTGTACACTTACTTGTATCCGTTTCCCAGAGCAGAGCACGTTCTGCTTGATGATGTAGGTGTGCTCGACATGTCGAGAACGCCGACTGTCGACAAAGGCAGGCTTGGGATACCAACACCAGGAACTTGTCCCGGATCTGGGTACGCTCGGCGGCAGCTTGTTCTGCTTAATGATGTATGTGTTGTCCACTCCAGATGTCAACGGAGTTTCGGCATGCCGTCGACAAGAGACTGGAACAAGACGTAGGCGTCAGGGTCAGAACTGGTCTTGTACTTCGAGCTTCAGCGATGATCGATCTGCTTGACGTACCGAGTCATGTACTCCATTTGTCAATGGAGTTTCGGCGGCCCGTAATACACCATGGTGTAGAAAGTCTACACCGGGACTTTGTCGTTGACGTTGGAGTGTAGGAGATGTGGCCTCCTAGGACTTTAATGTTTGCAAGCTTCAGTTGTTAACTTGTTCAGGGGGGCGCCAGCCTGGAATTGATTGTTCAGTTGATACATGCAGGCGATGCCACGTTCTTTCCTTATCGGTCCCGTCGAGTTGAATGGCTTGGTTGTGTATCGATAGTGCACCTGTACGTCATTCCAGAGGCGAGTCGTGCTGCACCTCGATAGGTTGACTCGTGGTGAGCGAGTTGCCCACAAGGCTGACTAACCCCTGTACTGCCGTTCCGACTTCTCGTTTGACACCACAATTCTCGATGCTCAGTTGACTTAATGGAACCGAAATTTCAATTATATTACAAAACAAAAGTCCATCATCCTACATGCTCTTACCATCTCTCCTCCGAATCGTCGTTTCGCTTCTTGTCTGTGTGGGCTGGGGACTGGGGACTGGACACTTCACTTCTTCCCAGCATCCGCCAGCAGCCGATCAACTACCATCCCTTGCTCCAGTCTCCCTCTCGGTTGATATCCGCAAGCAACTTGAAGTCCATCTGGAGATACCTGGAGAGGTCGTTTACCTCCTTGATAGTATGCTCTGCTCTCCAGCCGCATTCCCGCGACTTGACCAGCGTCTTCGCCTATAACCCCAGCAGTCAGTACAACCACCTTGAACACTCAGAAACCAAACTCACCTGTAATAGCTCATGAACCGTTATCCCCGTCACATCGACCATCTTCCTCGCCCGTCTACACGTCCTCCGCATAACATCCCACTCCCCCCTCCGCTTCCCCAAGCCGGCCCTCGCCCCCCACCGCTCCAACTTATCGCACGCGTTCTTCGCCGCCTTTACCTCCTTCCTCAGCTTCCCTACCATATTATCCTCGTCCAGGAACTTCCTGCTCGTCAGGTATACTCCGAAGCGCAGCAGGTTCAGGTCCTTTTGGCAGGCGATGCCCCTGAGGGGTCGGAAGGTCGGCCACACGGGGGAGCCCCAGCTGGGCGTCCAGCGGAGGTGCTCGGCGGAGCTGTTGCGCGCGTGGCCGAAGAAGATGGCGAAGTGCTCGGTGCCTTCGAGTTCGGCGGAGGCGCCCCGGACGATGGCCTGGAGGTGGTCGATTCGCGCGTAGTCGAGCTCGGTCAGGGGCCAGGTCGGGCTGGGAAAGGGGAGTCGGGAGGTGTCCCAGGGGACGGACATGCCGTCTAGGTTAACAGGTCCCATGTTGAACTGTATCATGGCGCCCACGTAGCTGAGGAACACGACGAGAACATACAGCGCAACAGCAGAACCCGCAGCGATGAACCCCTTTTCGGCGAGACTCAGGCGCGGCTCCTCGATGCGGCGAACGTTACCCACCGCGACTCCGTCCTCCCGGTCCAGACGGTAGGCTCGACGGACCCAGTGCCATCCTGCGCGGAAGAGCTGGACGCCGAGGTAGCCGAGGGCAAAGAGGACGACGGGCTTGGCGTTGATGAAGGCGTTGAGGTCGAAGGCGTTGATGTATTTGGCGAGGGCTTTGCAGAGGCGGACGGTGGGGGAGGTGTTGTAGTAGTAGGTGAAGTCGAGGGCGTTGCTGAGGGCTTTGTAGAGGATGATGGGGGAGGTGAGGAAGAGGTACTTGAAGTTGAAGGTGTTTCTCAGGTTGACTCGGATGCGGAAATCGGGGAGGAGAGTTAGGAGACGTTCGACGAGGGCTCTGTACAGGAGGACTATGCGCGAAGTGCATATGTTGTAGTAGTACTTAAAGTCCAAGGCTTTTCTCAAGTTAACCGGGTTACAGAAATACAGGAGAGCCTCGAGCCGTCCAACCAAGATCCTATACCGGAGGCCTATCCACGAACTCCACGTATAGTAGTAGTAAGTCCACCTATAGTACCAGTAATTGTAGCTGAGCACGTTTCTCCAGTTGGCCCGGTAAGACACGAGGCGGTCGACCACGTTTCTGTATACCAAGACAATGTGCCAAGTGCATCCGTTGTAGAAGGCGTCGAAGTCCAGCGTCTTTCTCAAGTCGACCCGGCTGAGGGAAGACTCGGGAGAGACGAACTGGCCCGCGACTAGGCCGTACGAGAAGACGATGGACTTGTACAGCTTACACGGCAGGGTAGCAAGCCAAGGGACAAGGTGTCCCATGAATAGTCCGCGCAAGAAGATGATGGACTTGTAGAGTGAGTAGGGTAGCTTGAACGGCAAGATGGCGATCCAAACGAGGAACTTGAGGAACTGATACGGTAGCATAACCGGAAACAGCGACACCTTTACCAGAATGTCATCCGCATACAACCTCCCCAATCCCCCCAACGTCACCCCAGAACTAACCACCCTCCAAACAGCATACGCCCCAAACACACCCACCCAAAGCACAACATCCAACCAATCCAACTGCCTCGCCCACTCCCTCGCCCACTCCCTCGCCAACCTCCCCGGCTCGTCCCCGAGAACCCGCGAGAGATCCCACAGGAGGGCGTAGAGCTGGTGTCGGAGGTGTGCGAGGGAGGGGACGAAGGAGTTGTTCAGGATGTATTCTTCGAGAGTCTGTAGGAAGGCTACGCGGACGGCGAAGCGGGTGAAGAAGGGGGGGAGGGAGGGGGAGGGGGAGGGTTGGAAGATGGTTCGGAGGATGGTGGTTAGGACGGCGAGGTGGAAGGGGATGGAGTCCCAGAGGTCTTTGAGTTCCCCGAGGATGGACATGGTGAGTTGTTTGCTGGGGTTTAGTGGCACTCGGGTTGTCGACGGAGTTGTTCGTTGTCTGGTGATACATCACGGCGAGGATAGTCAGGACGCTGGGATTTATAGACATATTCGCACATTGAACATATACGACGTTCTGCGTCTTTGGAGAACATGATCGCTGAATCTTGGTGAAGGATAAGGCTCCTAGCCACTGACAGCGAGCAACCGGACGACATAGTCGTTGGAAGCGAGGCCTCACGATATGTATAGGGTATATGCAAGACAAAGAAGAAACATGGTGGCTTTGTACCGTCGTTGCGGAACAGCAATCGTCCATCGTTTGCGTAGTGTTTTGATGTTCTTTTGTTCATTTTCCGTGTATGTCTCCCTTTGTGCCATTGACATTGTACATGTATATCCGGCCCAGTCAACCCTATACCCGTGCACATCAAACCCAACACCAAGCCGCAACTCCATACCCATCCGTTTTCCCAGCCCATAACTCCGATCGTAACCCGTGTAATCCTCATCTCCCATAGCCTAGTTCAGCCCCAGCCTTAACTACTCCCCCAAATCCCCCCAAAACTCCCTCAAATCCTCCGCCCTCCACCTAGTCCCCCACCCGCTCTCCCTCTCAATCCTCTCCAACAACTCCAATATCGCCCGATGCTCGCTCGGATGGCTCATGCACCTCCCCGCGATCCACAGCGGCTGAATCCCATTCGTCCACGCCCCGTGGTGATCGTTACTTATACTAATCCCGCACACCTGCCTCGCGTGCCAGAGTATGCTCCGCGGCTTGGCCGCCAGACGCACGTTGGGCGGCTGGTTCTGCAGCATCAGGATCGACGCCGTGTGGTGCAGCTGGTTGCCCGATATGGCGGCCGGGTTGGAGAAGAGGATCGTGGGGAAGGGGGATGTTGCGGATGAGGCCATGGTCATGGTCGGGAGGAGGGGGGCTGGGCGGCGGTGGTGCCAGTCGCAGACTACTTTCCATAGCTTCATCCAGCGAGCTCGGAACTTGGGCTCGTTGCGCGCGGGGGCTTGCAGCGTCTCGCTTGGTAGGGGGGCCAGCAGGTCGAGCACCTGAGCAACCAGGTACACGGCATAGTTTGCCCACTGCTCGAAGCCTTCGGTAGTCGCCTTGAACATCTCCACGTCAGCCTCGAGACCCCTCTTGGACGCCCATCGCCCCGCGGGAACAAGCGTCTTGACCGACGAGATCAGCCCTCCGCACACGTCCATCCTAGCAAAGCACCAAAACAGCGCCTGCTCAACACCCCCGACAAACCCATCGATTCCCACAGCACCCATCAACCCCGCGCACCCGTCCAAGTGCCTCCGCCAGGCCTTGGGCGAACAACTCAGCATCTCCAGCACGCAGAGAATCACGCACGTGGCAATCACGGCGGTCCCCCGCGTGGGCAGGTCCGGGAGCAGCTGGTGGATGGCCTCCTGGTACAAGGCCAGGCTGCGGTCCGTCGGGGTCGTCTCCTTGAGCTCCAGCTGGCGGGCCGAGAGGGCGAGCATCGAGTACCGGAGGTAGCCGTGGTTCTTGGTCATGGTGGGCAGGATGTGCTGGAAGTGGCGGTCGCGGTCGAACTTGTCCAGCCAGGGGGCGATTTCGTCAAAGTAGTTCTTCCAGAGGGCGCACTCTTCGGCTTCGGTGAGGAGGGGGGGCGAGGTCACGGTGGGAGCGGTCTGGTAGTCGGGAGCAGAAGGGCACTCTTCGATTTCTTCTTCGACGGTTGACGGCTGTCGGCTGCTCTCGGCGTCGTATCTCGGCGTCGTGGCCCTCGTGGGCGCGTCCGATCTCGTCTCTTGTATCAAGTGGTTCCTCAGCGTCGAGTGCAGCTCGTGGTATGCCGACCCGGGGAGGAAGATGCCGTCTTCGGAGGATCCCTCGGGGGTAAAGGCCTGCATCTGCTCCATGTACGAGTACTCGTTCATCATGTCCATGGATATGGGGTCGGCGGCCTGTTGAAGGGCGGGATCGATGTCGACGGGACGAGGCTGCGGCTGAGGAGTGAGGCTCGGGGTCGGACGGGATCGAGGCTGGCCGCTCTGGCTGAGGTATAGGAGGTTCGCGACGGCGCTCTCGGTCTGGCGCTGCGAAGTCGGCGAGGCATTGTCGATGCTGCTTCGTTGGTGTTTCTGGAGGATCCTCGACGGTCGAGCCTTGCCGGGAGACTGCGTGACGCGGGGTGCTGCCGCTGGCGTTAGCATCTTTCCGACTTCTTGAAATACACTTCGGTATACAACTCACCGCTCCTCGGCCTCGACTGCTCCATCACCTCGTCCTCATCAGACCCAAACGACGGCGACGGAACGTGATAATCGGCCACGACCTCGGAAGTGACATCTAGGATCTCAAACTCCTTCGGCGCCGGCCTCCTAGCCATCTTCCGCATGGACGGATGTCTCCCATCCAGGCCCTGGGCGTTCTCGGCGCGAAACGTAATCTTGAGGCCCCATTCGCACAGCTCGTCGCGCCGTCGACACGTGCCGCAGCTGGGTCTTCCCTCGTCGCACTTGCGCTTCTTGCGCCGACAGTTGAGGCACCCGGTTCGCGTCCTCGTCCGTTTTCGGGGCGGTGGTGGCGCCGAGGTTGAAGAAGTGGCTGCGGCGGCCGAAGACATGGAGGAGGAGGCGGCTGAGGGAGCAAGGGCTCGGTTGAGCATGGTTGGGTCAACTGCAGCCGGGAGAAGAAGGCAGGAAAAGGGAATTGCCTAAATGGGGAGAAAACCGGAATTCGTTTCTGGGAATGATTTGGAAAGATGTTGCGCCGGTGTGGAGGTGAAAGAATGTGGAGAGACGAAGATGGAGAAGGGGGGGAGGGCTTGGAGGCAACTGTAGACGCCAGAGAGTGGTTCGACGTGTCATGGACAGGGAGGGCTATAGTTACGGG
>JAMQMW010001670.1:3570-13816 GCA_024115155.1 Thelonectria blattea
CTGCATCGACCCAATTAGGAAATGAGTGGGGTCCCGACAGTCTCACTGCCGCGCCACCTCTGAGAGGCGCTAGAACGCCTCCACTGGAGCGAGACTCAGATGGATGCAAGCCCCCCGCAAGGATTGACCCAACGAGAAATGGAAATCCGCCACACCACCGATCCCCTGTGCCGTGCCGGCTCCCAACGGCTGGCGCCCCTGGGCTAAAGTGTGCACACACTCACACTCGCAGGCTTGCTTCAGGCCGATGAGCGTTGTCCTCGCATCCCTCATCTCGACCATGCCATCCATCCTCTACCAGACCTCTCAGGGAACCGACCCTCGTGATTGGCCGTATTCCACCGGCTCCCCCCTGAAACCAGCCCTGACTCTCTCTCATCGCGGCTGGGCCCGCCTGGTCAATTCAGGTTGGGGTGGGACGCTGGCCGTTGGCAATGACACCTTGGGGACGCCTTAAATAACTGCGAATGCACACTGTGCATGCATAGACGAAAGTATTTTGGGACTTTGGTCTGTTAGCCAAAGTGAGCCGCCATTTCGTCTGTTGTAAGACCAAGCCCAGAACAAGAAGACTTGGGGTCGCGTTCCGCTTAGCCGGAGACACTCGTCGTCTCTGCGAATAACAGTCGGACCCGACTCGATATCACCTCCAGCCAACTCGTGATGCTCGTCTGTTCAACATCATCCCATCGAGGCCACATTCCCACTGAACAAACATGAAACAAGGCGGCATCAGGGGTGGTGGCATCACGGATCGCCCGTGGCTGACTTGGCCTGCTTGTTGGCTTCTCTGCTAGTGCAGATTCCCACTCGGCCGCCTTCACCTTGGCCCACGCTTGGACGTCCTCACCTCCAATGGGAGGACAATTGTGCATCGACGAGTGTTGTGACTGCTCAAGTCGTTAATGCAAATAACCGCTCACTGTGAAATCACGGGCGGCTGAGTCGCTTTGCTTACACGTCGACCAGCAACAACCAGGATGAACTGGTGGTCTGATGAGTGAGAGGACGACATGCCTTCGGATCGAGCGAGAGCGTCTCGTCGACGGGTTGGTCAACCCCTTGAACCGTTTCTGGTTCCTGTCTCAGCTCCCAAACGCGGGGGGAAGACGAGGCGACGCGTTCCACGAGCGTCATTTTGTGTTACATCTGGAATGCAGGTCTCAGGGTCCTCGGCGAGAAAAGGAAAACACAACTTGCCTCTGATGGCGACAGCCTGAGCCCGAGAAGGAGACAAGACAAAAAACATAGACGCCACACTAGAGAATGACTCTCCGGAACGCGTTGATTGGTCAGTGGGCGAGATGAGCGCCATCCGTGGCATCCATGATCCTGACGTGTCGTTGCAACTTCAACTCGCACTTGCAAGCAACGGGTCGCACCGTCCGTCCAAGGAGTCAACCAGGAAGCAACAGAAAAAAAGCAAGGGGAGCAAGGAGTCATGGAGTCAAACGGAGTCGAGGTCCCACCGGGATGCCCCTGGCAATCCAATTCGCTTCTTCCATGCACAGCCCCCAAAGGAGACCCAGCCAGAGATGCATTACGACAGCCAATTCCGACGCCGGCATGGACTTTTTTGCTTGACCGTTTCGCTGGTCTCGCGTTGCCGCGCATATCGCGACTGTCGGATGAAGACGGCGAGTGGGAGAGTTGGGCGTGGATGAGCCCTCGAGAAAACCCGATGAGAACAACAACAAGAGACGCGGCCGATGGAAGATGAAACTGCAAGATTAGGCTCAAGGCTAAGCTTTGACTTAGCCCATGGTCCATGGCACTACAGAACGGAGTTGCTTGGAATCCCTGGACGGTGTTACCGACCGTGTCGGCTCTATCCATGTTCTCACTGTGCAGTTAGTCCGGGGCTATTACGAGAGCTGCCTCGGACTTCAATTCTTTTCTACCTACGGACTAGGCAGATGAAGACTTGAGAGACTCGTGAGAGAGACCAAAGATCTTTTTCGTCCCAGACATTTTCACAACCAGGCGATGCGACCTCGACGTGTACTACATGTTCAACACCGACTATCGTTTCAGAGGATTGTACTTAATTTGCCCATTTCTCACGTGGCCAATCTCCTGTGCGGCCAGTGTGTGTTCCTGTAATATTCGTACCTACACAGACGGGGACAGGACAGGCTTCTCCTATGCAGACATTGACAGAAATGAAATATGCACTGATGCTTGCCCGTCGTCTTCCTTCAACCTTGTGCGCATATGCGCAAACTCCACGCCTCCACATGAAATACCAATGAATGATGGAACTTTTGACGAGATGAAAAACTACCAAAATAAAAAATAAATAAATAAAAATCAAATAAAAAGGCACCGCCTCTGCGCTAGCCGACATCAAGCTTTTCCCGCCGCCAGCCCGCGCTTAGGTCGCCAAGTCATCGTCCTCTCTCCTCCCAAAGTGCCGCCGGTCGCTCACCATCTGTCCGTAATGTCTCACCTGCGTCAAAGTTGCATCGCCTCAGGCACGTAAAAGACCACTTCAACCACGAGGCGAGAAAAATGCAGCCGTTTCTTCAGACCCTCCCCTCCCGAATCCCGGCGTGTTTGTTGGCCAAATGTCGCCGAGCTGAACAAGTGAAAGGAAGAAAAAGAGACCAGGGCCCTGCCAACGCATTTCCTCTCCCCCCTTGCTTTCTCACGCGACCGTTTAATCCAGGCAGGATATAGGATCCGACGACGTCCGAGTGGTGAACCGTCGCACGCTCGTTCTTAGGGCTGGACAAGAAGCCTCCGCCCCGTGTGAAAGATACACCCGTTTCGAGGTTAATTCGACCACCATTCGGCCGAGTTGCGCTTCGCTTGCCTGGGAGCTTCGCCCAAAGAACCCGTTTGTTCCGGGGGGCCGAGACAACTGTCTTTTCTGTTGCAGTTGCATCCACATGCGGCTGAAGAAGACTCGGCTCTCGCCATTTCTCTTTGGGCTAGCCATCAGACGAAGGATCTTCTGTCGTGCGAAAAAAGACGTTTTCACGGCATGGTGGCTCGGACTAGGCCCGGCCATTTGGCCACACCAAAAGTTCTCGGACCAAAACTTCTGTCATGCACTCCCAGGTCTCTTCGAGAGCTCGTTAGCTCGACTCGGTAGGAAGACTCAGCCCTATCGTCGAGCTCGTGGTGGTACGGAGGACAGTTGTTTGTTGGGTCTCGACCCCGTACTGCTGACGATCGATTCGAGTATTTTCGTATCCCGGATACTTTTGCAATGTAGTAAGTTACGAGTCATCGAATGAGCCTGTGAGTCTTGTTAGTGATGACATGCACTCATACCGCCCCCTCTCCATCGTCAACACCGTCCGTCTCGTCAACCCGCTCAACCTCTCTGCCCGAGAGTCTCATCCGCCTGCGTCCCGACCGATGGACATCTCATCTCCGCCCCCAAGGTTCCAGGGCTGATGCGTTGGAACAAAAAGGCCCACTCACCGACACCGTCTGGAGAGCTCTTGAGGCCATCCCTCCGCAAGTGCTGACGCTTCTCCACCCGCAAATGTCGGCCGCAGGGCCTCATCTTGCAGGACCGCCACCGACTGTTTCATCCAAGGCGCCATCGCAGGCAGAGTGGAAGTGGGGAAAAAAGGAACTTTGAGCGTCGGGACTCGGGAGCAGCAAAGGCGACAGCTGCCAAGTCAGCCACACATTGTCAAGCAAAGCAAACCTAGTTGTTGATCTTTTGCTTGCCCAAACTGGTGGGATGCGACTGTGAAAGTGCACTCTGGTTCCCAGGGATCGCGAGCTGAGTAATACTTGAGATCCCGGAAGCAATCTCCGGGACTAAATGCCTATGCCCTCTTATTGATCCTCTTGATCCGTCCATGCCGTCCTGTCCGCTCCGGGCTCAAACCAACCTCATCCCTCGCATTCCAAAGCCTGCCTGTCCTAGACGAAGCCGAGAAAGACATCGTCTCCTCAAGAGCGTCTGTTTGTTAGTCCAGTCTGACAGTCTCCGCTCTTCTAAAGTTGCCATCTTTGAACGAGAGACCCCTTTGCCTCGACTAGAGCAGCCAAGCCCATCCATTGTCACAATACGTACGGTACTCACTGATTGGCGAAGTGCATATCCAACTGACTTGCAAGATAATAAATATCGGATACTACGGAGTACTGTGTACTGATACTTCCCCCCTCTTTCGCCGATGGCTGAGCATCGATTCCCTCGCATCAGTGACTTTGGATGACATCAAATTTGGTGTAAGTAAAAAGGATAAGCGGATAAATTTCTTACTTTGGTGTCATCGTGCTTGAGTATTGTTGTATCATTTCCAGTGTTATGGCGGGTTCATTGATGGATGGCTGCTTGCCACTCTTCATCTGAAACGGCACTGGACCAGCTCATCCTTTGTCATCGAGGGTGACACTCCGGGGACCGGGCGCTATAGGTCTGTGATGCTCTCGCCGCTCAGCTTATATCCCGAGTATTTATAGGTGATGTACGCATTCATTTCCTATGGCCGAATGACCATACATAGACCGCCGAACGGGCTACCCCTGCTGAGTCCCAGGCCAAGAACGCACAACTCTTCAAACGCCGTTACTGACGCCCTCAAGGTCGTATCCAAAGTATACGATGCAAATTTGCCAGGCCAGTGTTAGAAGAGAATCTCCAAGACGGTATTGCCATCTTTATTGCTCCAGAGCAGCATGTCCTCTGCGTGGCGAATTATGAGTGGCTGTACAGGAGCCGGTAAAGGGGCTGCCAGTCGATGCAGAGGTTCTAATGAGAGAAGGTTTTATGCCGTAAGCAGTATTCCAACTTGATAACCATCACCCATCTTTTTCGCTTTCATAACCACCATGCTGAGAAACTGTCAGCAACAGGAGCCTTCGGCCATGGGCAAGACCAGACTATTCGGGAGGTCAGCTTCTCAACACCGCTCAGTTCCCACGTCGATATTTATAATAAGAAAGTTTCTACAGCTTTTATTTATCCTTACTCTATGAGCGTATTCTCAGCAAGTCCATTCTCTTGCCAGTTGTTGAGAGAACTGAGCTGCATGAACCTCCATCGCCGGCCTCAGCCGGGTGCAACTCACATCGCGTAGGATCCTGCAATGACTCTCGCCGTCTCAAGCAAAACTCAAGGCGGGGCACTGCCTATCATTTTCATAGGGAGCACCTCGCAATCAAGCTGTCGCACGTTAACGGCTCATTTTGTTTCTTCTCAGGGGGGATTCTACGCCCAAAGCCCCGGCCCAGGGATACGTGCTTGAACTACCTATCCGATTTACTCCTTCTTCCCTGCATCCCAGATACATATACCACAACAAGCCTATAATTCCTCAAAGGCCTCAGCTCCTTATATCTTCTCGCTTAATTGGTCGCCCTGGCTGAGGCAAGTCAACATGGCCTTCCTACAACATACATGTCCAGCATCCAGATGGGACACGAAACACTGCTCTTATCAATATACTCCAGCCCGTCTCCCAAGAAAGGCCTCAGATAACAAGCTCAACACTACTCAATGAGGCTCCGCATTATGATGGCGGTACAGGGTTTCTCATGTCTAGTTCGACAGACTTGGTGGGAGGCTCTTGGTGCAATGGGCAACCTCCTTGCTGACTTCTGACATGAAAAAGTCACGACTGCTGTGGCTGTGACTCCGGTCGCTATTGGTACTATATTTGTTAAACCCAATTGGCCGAGAAGCAGGTTGGAGTTCGGCTTCGGGCTTGGCTCCCTTCCGCCAGTGTAGATAGCCAGAACAGCATGCCAACAAAGACCAGACTACTTTGCCAGCTAGTATCTCGACAATAATCTCACCGACGGCACTGCCACAAGGATCAGTTCCATTACCTTTGGTGACGTTCCACGTCACGGTGGGCAGCGGGTTTGAGCTCGGTGGGTAGTCGTCAAAGGGTCTTGAACGGGGGTTATTGGCGACGTTTCGGGTATAGAAGAGATATCCGTAGTTAACGATGTATATTCCGTTGTTGATACGTCGTTCTCTTTGTTGATGTTTCACCCTAATACAGGATTGATATGTTTGTATACTCTTAACGTGGTCGTTATGTCTCCTGCCTTCGGTGTCGTCGATGTGTCGACGTTGTCGATGGATCTCCATTCTCCTCATTACCAGCCGCGATGAGATCTTGTCTATATATACGATATCAGATAAAGGCCAAACTCTCGTGAATGGACTTTATGCAAGTCGTTTTGTCAGGACAATCAGCCATGTTGGTTCCTCCTTAAGAACCGGACACTGCAGGAAGTAATCCTCATCGCGAACATGTCGCCCAAGGGGCAGTCCGCGTCCCTATTTTCATAGACAATCACTATCCCAATCCACTGCATTTTCGAGAAGATACTTGTTCATGCAGTGCCATGCCTTGTCGAGCCACCATTTACGAAACGTTTATTGTTGCATGTCCCAAATACCTGCAGCATATGGCGAGTTGTCAGAATGCTCCTTGAGTGGCCCTCAAGTCTCGCTTTGTGGGCATTTCCAGGCAAAGTAAGTCATTGAAAACTTCACCACACATCTACGGCACCCTGAAATCGCCCGCATCGATGTTCCAAGCTTCCTCAAAGTAGTAGACTGCGAAGAGGAACATGGCGAAGCCTGCGCATACGCCGAGCATGATGGAAGCAGGAACTTGTCAACGCTGGGCCGTCCATGTAGTGAGTGGCGTTGAGGTATGTCCAGAACCTTTCTACTCCAATGACTGAGGTCTCAACGATCTCTTCGGCCCGGCATGTCTCGCATGACGGATATTGAAGGTATTCCGAGAGTTCATGTGGGGGATCGATGCACCTGTATTGCGCGTTCAAGGTCTGGCGCCCATGAGGCAGCTCAGAATGTCGCATTGCGTGTTTACATTTCTCCGTCTGAGCCAGTTGACTCAGGCTCCCTTCTCGACTACTAAGCTTGGCGCATCAAAGAAGGCGACGCGCATTTGCGAGTTTTTGGGAGACATTCCAGCACGTGAATCAGCCCCAAGCGAAACCATGTCACTGAACAACGGTGACTGGATATCGGGTGCAACGACAACAGCGAGGAAGTAAACGGTGCGTGAGATGGCCAATGGCTCAGAACGCCTCGCAGCATCTCTGCATCATTGGCTTGGCCGTAAATTCGCTTCCATCCATTTTCTCTCGCTCGTATCTAATGGACAACGAGACCAGTTCCGTAATCACATAGGTCCGTCAATGGGCGGAGGTTTGCATCTTGCAGGAACACGAGAGAAAGGATGACCCGAGAGAAATGGGAGACGGGACGGAACCCCTAATTTATGGCGGCCAAGATACAAATGTTTGCCACGGTACGGATAAAGAAGATGTAACTTGTCATAATAAAGTCTGTCTCCCGTTGCGGCGTCGAGTGCGAGGATTCGGTCCAACCTTCAGGGTTGCGCTTGCATGCGCCACCTCCCTCTCTGGACTCCTCAGAGACCCTGCGCATTTTAGCATGACCTGCTGTTGCATTCTCAGCGTGCGTTGCAGGAGACTCGACTCTCTTCATCCTGTTTTTATTCTTCTCATCCCTGTAAATCAAACTCTCCTTCGAACTCGAGTCGCAAATAGGCAGAGGGCATGTTGCTACGAATTTAGCACACGCAAAAAAAAAAAAAAAGGATGAGACGAACGGGACAATAGGCGCAATAGTTCATCCCTTTTTTTTTTTTTTTGCGAATACCTCGGACTGGACTGAACTGAACACACTCCTCTTCTCTCTTCTCTCCCAGGCTACCTAACCCCCCCGGCTGCTCCTCGATTCTGACGTCGACAATCGAAACGGGCCAACGAACCAGTTTTATTTGCGACAGCGACGACGACGACGACGACGACGAGACCCCTGCTTCTTCGCCTCCTCCTTGAACTCCTTCTCGCTCCTCCCTTCCTATCGATACCCTTACCTTACCTTAGCACGAACTGCCACGACACATCCCACCTCCCTCCCTCCCTCCTTTGCGACGACCCGGCCGTCACCATGCCGACTCACTGGAGCCCTCGCCAGCGCTCAAGCCGCGTTAATCTCATCGGTCTTTGCGTTGGCGCCATCATCGTCTTCTTCCTCTTCCGCGACGCCGTCATCCCTTCTTCTTCCACCGGCTCCAGCTCTGCCTCTGGCTCCGCCGCCAGTCGCGCCAAGGCCCTCGCCACCTCGCAGCGACAGAGCGACAACGATGTCGAAATGGTGGTCGCCAGCATGAAGCACGAGAACGTCTCGTGGCTCGACGAGTACCTGCCCGAATGGAAGAAGAACATCTACGTCGTCGACGACAACAAGGCCAAGCTGACCGTCCCCATGAACAAGGGCCGCGAGGCCATGGTCTTCCTGAGGTACGTCGTCGCCGTGCCCGTTTGCGGCCAAGTCTGAAAGCTTACCTGTTCCCCGTCCCCTTGGCGCAGCTACATCATCGACCGCTACGACGACCTCCCCGGAAACATCATTTTTCACCACGCCGAACGCTTCCAGTGGCACAACGACAACCCCGACTACGACGCCCTCCCCCTCCTGCAGCGCTTCCGCTTCGACAACCTGAAAAAGGTCGGCTACACGAACTTGCGCTGCGTCTGGGTCCTCGGCTGCCCTGCCGAGATCAAGCCCATCACCGACGAGACCCCGGCCAAGCCCAACGAACCCATCCACGCCAAACACGTCTACAAGGCCGCCTTCGAGGAGCTGTTCCCGAGCCTCGAGGTTCCCCAGGAGATTGGCGTCACCTGCTGCTCGCAGTTCGCCGTGCGTCGCGAGGTCATTCGCCAGCGCCCGAGGGCCGAATACGTGCGCTTCCGCGAATGGTTGTTGGTTTCGTCTCTCGGCGATGACCTCAGCGGTCGCGTCCTCGAATATTCGTGGCACAGTAAGATATCCTTGGTGTTTTCTCCCTTCGGCGAACGATACTGACCCCGTCTCCAGTCATTTTCGGCAAGAAGGCCGTCCACTGCCCCAATGCCGCCGATTGCTACTGTCAAAACTACGGACTGTGCGACATGAAGTGCGACGCCGACAAATGCGACGGCCAATACATCCTTCCCCCATTCTCAACACTGCCCAAGGGCTGGCCGCACCTCGGCTGGAAAGGCGAGGACCGCAACTGGAAGGGTCTGCCTTGATCACGTTGCCACGATAATTAAGGAGAGGTTTGAATTAGCAACATGTACGATTTGGAATGAAGGACGAAACCCGCTTCCCCATCAGTAGGACCCCCCTTTCGGACGCACAGTCGGGGATATGCTGCGTCTTCTGAAACGCAGGGCAGATGAAGGAGGACGGGACTCTCGATTTGAAGGGAAACGGCATCATGTCTAACCGTCGCTCGCATTTGTTTTTCTACATGTTTTTGCGCTGGTTATCCAGGAGACGGGTTGTTGGAGCGGGCGGCTTTTTAAACATGGGACCTCGCTATGATATAGGCGTTTTTGGGGATTTACGGGCAAAGGCATTAAAGAAGGCTGTTGTTGTACCAAGTATCTAGTTCGCACGTAACCAAAGCAAACAAAATAAGGCATCCAGGAGGGAAAATGAGGGCTAGAGAGGGGGGGTTGGGGTTGGTAAAGGGAGTTTCATAACTTGTTGGAATGGTATTTTTTGAACAAATCTCTGTCTTTGGAGGTGAAAAATAAGTGAATGTCTGATGATGCGTCTTGGTGAGATGGGATTTCTTTGTCTGTTCGTTCCTTGGAGTCCCACCACGGAAACTCAACGTGGCCCCACGCCCACCAGATTCAAGCAGCTCTCCAAGTGGAAAGCTTCATGCTTGTTTCCATCATCACCATCTAGCATCACATCGACCTCGTCCACCACGAACACTCTGATTGAAGTTTTCCCTTAAGAACCTCACTCCTTGGTAGATCTCCTGATACACAAGAGCTCACAACCATGGACCGCTCTCAGCCAACCGTGTCCAACCTAATGGGTGAGTTGAACCTGACCTACTCATCTCACATTGTTCTTCGCAAGCAAGACGGCCACGCAATTCATCATTCCAAGCCCAAGAATCGAAGTCTGTTTTTAGTAGATGCTGACTCTTTCGAGCAGACACGCACAATCGTCTCATCGCAGACATACTCACCCGCTACCGAACCCTCATGATGCTAGCCACCATCCAAGCAGAAGGCGAGCGCAATAACGCCAACCCCGAAGCCATTGCCGTCACGGGCATTTCCATGAAGATGGAATTCGACGGTCTCGTACGTTTCCCCCCCTCCCCCTCCTCACCTCCGTCACCACCACCTACCCCCTCCAAAAAAAAAAAAAAAAAAAAAAAAAAAGTGTTTCCTAACTACCTGCCCAGTT
>JAMQMW010001671.1:0-19469 GCA_024115155.1 Thelonectria blattea
TGGATAGTATTTTGGACGTTTGGGAGGGGGGAAGTTGGTGAAGAGAAGGGAAAGGGAAGAAGTTGTGGACTGGAAATCGGGGGGTTTTAACTTTTTTTTCAGGCAGCAACTTCCGAGGGCTGAGAGGGCAGTGTGCGCAGCGCAGTTCCCCTCCCTCGAGCGCCGCGCAGAGCAGGGACAAGGTCCCTCGATACGGACGCCAGATTGTGGGGAGAAGGCACTGCTATCGCCGTCGCGCCAAAAAAGGCTGTGCTTCGTGTTAGAGGGGACACTCCCGGCAGGTACCTGGCTCTGCCGAGCTACTTCTCTCAGCTGCGCCCTTCCGGGTGGGAAAGACATGGACCCGCCGATGAGTCACACCTTTTTGCGCCAACCCTTTTTGGACTGGCCGGTCGTGCCGGTGTTCCCAACGGACGCAACGCCTGAGACGGCGCCTTGCTGGAGTTGGGAGGACGAGAACTACGCAAATGCGCATTTGGTCCATGGATATTGATGAGCTGGACAGTTGCTTTCCCATGTGTTCTGTTTCACTCGTCTCATAACACGACACTGACGAGCACGAGAGGCCCAAAGACGTCGCCCAGCGGCCTCCTGTTGCACAACACGGATTTCCAACAAGCGGACGTTTGGTTAGCCCGCCCGTCCCTGCGCTACCAAAAAAGCCCTGAAGCTAGCGTCGCCCTCCCTTCGTCAAATTCGGCGCCCCCTTTGGTTTCCTTGACCGGCATTGGTCTCCATAAGACGGAGTTAAGCGTCTCCCCGCGAGAAATGTCAAGTCTGGGACTGGACTGAGACAGGAAAAAGATGGTCCCCCCTGCGCCTCCGCCTCTCCCTGGCCTCAAGGCTCAAGGGCGCAAAAGCCTCGCCGCAAAATAATGGAAATCCTTGTGATCCATCTCGCATCGACGATTGGGAACTTTCCAGGACGCAGCGAGATGGCCCAGGGTTACAGCCAAGGAAACCCGGCCAGCCAATGCCCTGATGACCAATTGCCCACCATGCTCCGTTCGCCATCGTCAACCAGTCGTGCTCGCGCATTTGGCTGCAGCTGACGGAAAAAAGGGTCGCGGAAAGCAAGGAAGCCAAGAGGGCGACGATTGCACTGCAGTAGCGCATGCAGCCCGCGATTTCGAGACGCGCCCGCCGTCGGATTTTTCTGCCTTTCCGTCTGCCTGCTGCTGCTCCCCCTGTCGAGAACTTCAAAAAGTCCTGGGCTTGGTACGTACACGACGCGTCGACGCCCTTTGAAGTCAAATCTCGGTGGGTTTCATGTCATATTTCAAGTCCTTTCCCAGATGTCTTTTTCTCCCTTGCATGGAGCCATGTCCAGTAAAATCTCTTCTTATCAGACACAGTGGCTATTCCGAGGGAGCTCCACACTGTGTTTGGAAATCCTCCTTGCCTGCAGATGTCCACGGGTCCATCTGGATGCCGCCCGCCGTGTCCACCACCATCACAGCCCTTTTTGGCCCTTGTCAGCATCAGCATTGGAATCTCAATCACATTGCATTTGCGATTAGGAATGCGCAGTCGCACGGAAACTACAATGGCCACATGTGCATGTCGCTCAGCCACGCACACTCTTGTGTGTTTGCTCAACTCAAAACTTGCAACGACCTCGTAATTCCAAGTCGGGATACGATATCAGCATCAATACTTCGCACAGTGGGATCTACCTCCCTCTAGCAAAAGGCCGGGTCGAGCATCAACAACAAACCAACGAGATGGAGGTGTGGAAACAAGCAAAAAACGCTCCTCCGAAACGAGAACGAGAAACAATGCGTGGCCCCGCGACTCGATTCCGCCATGTACGAATACTTGTGGCCCGTCGACGGGCATCTTCACTACGGAATCTGACTGCCCCCTTCTCCATTCCTCCCGACAGACGGCAATCTTCCAATTTAGCCGGCTCGACCTCGTCGGATCCTCGGAGCCTCCACGATGCAGATAATTACCTCGTCTTACTGCCCTCCCATCGCCTCTTCGGCCATTGGACAGATGGACCCCGATGTCGCCCTCGCCGTACCGTCTCCGTTGCGGTGGCCCCTTGTGCCCTGTTGCGTACATACGTTGTACTTGTCCGTTGCGTGTGCATGCGTATTGAATACGGGCCAAGAGAATCCCCGTCTTGCAACTCCATAGTTGTCGTACCGAAAACTCTTGTGTATTTCGGATGACTTGTATCCGTACAGCGTCAGCAGCCTTGCCGTGACGCTTAGGGTTGTCGCTTCGCTTCATCGTCCACCCCCGTCAGTCCTCAAGCCCATCAAGAAACGTGTCCGCCTGCCGCTTCGCCCGCCGTGTCGCCATGTCCTCTCTTCGCCGTTCAATCTGTTGCCGGCGAGCCTCCTTTTGCTCCTCGCGAGCCCGGCGTTTCTCCTCCGTTCGCTTTCGATCCTCCTCAAGGGCTGCCATTTCCGCCGTTCGCGTCTCCTCATCCTTGCTGAACTTGAAAAAGCCCGTGCCTTTGGTACGGATCTCCCAGTCCGCGTCGTAGTGTTGGTCAGGGGGAGGCGTCGGACTCTTGTCTCGCTTCTTTGCGAGCTCCTCCATCTTGTCCGGGTCGTCTGTGTGAAAGGCCATCGACTGGACTGCGTCGCCGTAAATCAGGTTATCTGGTGCGCTGGGTCGCGCTGACATGCGCTCGAGCTCCTCGGCTCCCAGCAGGCCTCGTTTGGCTCTTCGCTCCATCCTTTCCTTCTCTGCCTTGGTGACTTGTCGCACACGTCCAAATTCGTCTTCGTACTCGACCATTTCGCCACCGTCGTCGTCGTCGTCGTCGTCGCTGGACGAATAATCTTCCTTCCCTTCCTCGACTCCTTCGGCCCATTTTCGATCGAAATCAACCAGAGGAGCCGCCTCGTTCTCCTTGGGCACGTAGTCTCCCCTCTTCATGGCCGCGTAGAGTCGTGCTTTGTGTTCCATCCTGCGCGTGGCTCGTGCCAGCTCTCGCGTTTCCTCCTCCGTGCCAGCGACTTCCTTCAGCCGCAGCTTTTTCGACGCATCCACGGGCTCCTTGGTTCGTTTTTGTTTGCTGCCATGGAAGATGTCATCTTTCCGTTCCTTGGGCTGGCGGGCTCGGTTTGATGATGCGCCTCCTGACGGTGCGTTTGATATGAGGGAGGTCAGCTGAGCCGTGAAATCCAGCGAGCTGGACAAGGTCGCATTCCGCTTCTGCTTCTTGGTCGGCCGTTGGCCGTAGAGATTCGGGTCTTGGGGCATGTTTCTTGTTGTTTATCGTTCGCAGTGCTGGCCCTGTTGTTCGCGTGATGGCAAATGTTGTCTGTTTAGAGAAGGAGGTTCGTCAACGCGGTGCTGTTGAGAAAGAGTCACTGTGGCTTGGCCTGAGGCAGTCAAAATCACGAGGTCTCGATTGAGGCACAACATCCGGGTAAGTTGAGCTGAGGTAAAATCAACACAATAATCAAATCCATCTACCATCGCATCAAATCGCTTCTGCCGTCCTGAAAAAGATGCGCACCACGAAACAACTTTTCGGCTTTCGTGTGAAATCCCATGACCGTGTAGGGTAAGTCACCGCGGGGTTCTCTTGCGTGCTGAAATGTCTCTCCTCGACCCCGCCATGACCCATCCGCGACCGGAACTCAAGTTTGCTCCATCATCACAAGTTCAAGGACGAATTCGCAGCAAAATAACAACCATGGCCGCTCCCAAGCAAGTTCTTATTGCCATCATTGGTAAATGCATCGATATACGACATGTAACGCTCATCAAACGCTAACAATTGATTACCCTAGGCGCCGGTGGCGTCGGCAAATGCTTCCTCAACCAGCTCCAGTCCCTCGCTGCTCGCAAGCCCTCGCCCAAGTTGACCCTCGCCTACATTGCCACCTCCCGCAAGGCGCTATACAACGAAGACTACTCTACAGTCAGCCTGGACAACGTCGTCGACACCCTTTCCGCCTCCTCCAAGGCCCCTCTGAGCCTGCCCCAGGTCGTCGAATACCTCGCTGCCGCCCCCACCAAGACCGTTTTGGTCGACAACACTAGCTCCCAGGATGTTGCCGAGCTGTATCCTCTTGCCCTGAGCCGAGGTGTCAGTGTGGTCACTCCCAACAAGAAGGGCTTTTCTGGCTCGTACAAGCTGTGGCAGGACATCTTCTCCGCCGCCGAGTCCTCGGGCGCCCGTGTTTACCACGAGTCGTCAGTCGGTGCTGGTCTGCCCGTCATTTCCTCCCTCAAGGACCTCGTCGAGACTGGCGACAAGGTTACCAAGATCGAGGGCGTCTTCAGCGGCACCATGTCGTTCCTCTTCAACTCGTTTGCCCCCACCGAGGGTCAGGGCGGCAAGTGGTCGGATGAAGTCAAGAACGCCAAGTCGCTCGGCTACACCGAGCCCGACCCCCGAGATGACCTCAACGGCCTCGACGTTGCCCGTAAGCTGACCATCCTTGCCCGTCTCGCTGGTCTGCCCGTCGAGTCGCCTACGTCTTTCCCCGTCCAGAGCTTGATCCCCAAGGAGCTCGAGTCTTGCTCCAGCGGAGACGAGTTCCTGGAGAAGCTGCCCGCCTTTGACCAGCAGATGGAGGAAACCAAGGCTGCGGCTGAGAAGGCTGGCAAGGTCGTCCGCTTCGTCGGCAGCATTGACGTTGCCAGCAAGCAGGTCAAGGTTGGCCTGGAGCAGTTCGATCGCTCGCACCCCATTGCATCCCTCAAGGGCAGCGACAACATCATCAGCTTCTACACCGAGAGGTACGGAAGCAACCCCCTGATCGTCCAGGGTGCCGGCGCGGGCGGTGAGGTCACTGCCATGGGTGTGACTGGCGACCTGATCAAGGTTGTCGGCCAGATTGTGTAAAAAGTGGATATGCCGTAGGAAGAATAAAAGCAATATATGACTTGTGAAGATGGCTGAAATTTGTTACGTCGCTCGTCTCGTATCGGTTGATGGCTATAAGCGCAAAGTGGACGAGTCCAAGCCAGTCGCCATGGCGGTCGGCTCCGGGTCGGCGGTAAGGGGATCGGTGGGTTTCGCGTCGCAAGGGTCGGTGGGAGCTCTGAACATGCGCCAGAGCCAGAGGAAGAGGTCCAGAATGATGAGGATGGTGATGGGAACCAAGAACACAAGCCCGAGACCGAGCTATCCGGAAGTCAGTCTTCAACCCTGGTACTGGCCGACGAGGGGCAGGGAGAGCGACACTTACACAGACGAGGGAAATGCAGTTGACGACAAAGGAGTACTCGGCCATTAGAGAACCGAGCAGGTGCATGGACGAGTCCTGAGATGATTGAGACATCGCGAAACGAGTGAGTTGTTCGAGAAAAGGAGGATCATATCTTAGGAGCAGGTGATTTAACTTAAGCTGTCCAAGCTGGAATCACGGGCATCCGCGGTCAGTGGCATCTTACGCAAGGGACTTTGTGGCTCCATTCTTTTGGCAGGGAATATGGCTCACCGCCTTCCGTATTTGGCTACGTCCATCCACACCATGCCAGGCCCAAAAGCCCTTGCTCACAAGCCTCATCTTGAGCGTGTGCGGTAGCGAACGACGACGAAACACTGCAACCCCGCGCATCATGGCAGCACCACCGCCGAAGAAGCAGAATCGCGACAAGGTCCTCACGAGGACGAAGGATGGCGTCGCCAAACTCCCCCAGAAGAAGTACTTTCGCCAGCGAGCGCATGCGAACCCCTTCTCCGACCATGCTCTGGAATAGTAGGTAGCGAATGCCTTGCCTGTTCGTTTTCTTCTAGTTCCGAGGATATGGCTAACTTGGCACCTAGTCCAAAGTCACCAGAGGACATGGATTGGTCCCCGTACTACCCGGATTTTGTCGAAGAGGCACCATCAGATGCTTCTAAGCCGGCTCAGCTGAAAAAGGATATCGAAATTGTCGACATTGGCTGTGGATTTGGCGGGCTTCTGATGGGGCTGGCTCCTCTCTTGCCAGAGACTCTCATTCTCGGTGAGTTGTGAAGTGAATTGCATCGAGAAGTATCATTTCTAAGACGGTCCAGGTTTGGAGATTCGCACCCAAGTCACGCAGTTTGTCCAAGAAAAAATTCGAGCACTGCGGTCGCAGAACTCGGGGAATCTCTACCAAAACGTGGGATGCATTCGGGCCAACACGATGAAGTTCCTCCCCAATTTCTTCAAGAAGGGACAGCTGTCCAAGATATTCATCTGCTTCCCCGACCCCCACTTCAAAGCTCGGAAGCACAAGGCCAGAATTGTGTCGACGACACTCAACTCGGAGTACGCCTACGCCCTCAAGCCGGGCGGCATCGTTTACACCATCACCGATGTCGAAGCCTTGCACGAGTGGATGGTTCAGCACCTGGATGCCCACCCAGCGTTCGAGCGGATATCGAAAGAGGAGGAGGAGGCGGACGAATGTGTCAAGGTCATGGTGAACGAGACCGAGGAGGGAAAGAAGGTATCAAGAAACAAGGGACAGAAGTTTGTGGCCATGTTTCGAAGGTTGGAGGACCCGCCCTGGTAGCCGAGGGATAATACGTCAAAAGTCATAAACAGATAAATGTGTGCCCACTCGCATGGATTGAGATAGGGGAATGGCAGTTTGATCTGAGCATCACATGCAAATATCACAGAGCAAGGCCCGCATCGCAATGCGAGCCCCTCCACTGCCTGGGTAAGACGGGGCTGAGCTCACACGAGTCATGGTGGATGAAGCTGGTGTTGCAATCAAGCTGCGGGAACTGCGGGAAGGCGTGACAGAATCCAGCAGAAGAAAGACAATGCATTGCTCAGAATCCGAACACGACAATGCAATGCGAATGGTTTTGTACCTGCAGCCCATAATGGGCATGGGTTCCCTTGTTGCAGAAGTCGATGGCCACAGTGACAGGGGTAGGTAATCCACTGTGCCCGGACATTCGTAATCGCACCTAATCGATACCGATATAGCATTATAGCACCACGCTACGCTACTGCCACGAACACCCGACCACTCGTGCAGACGATGCGGCTTCAACCACTGCCCCGGCGATGGCCCTCAAGCGAAGAGATGCGGCTCTAGCAGGACTGGCCGCCTTCGTAGCCTGGGGATACGCCATCAACTGGCTCCCAGTGCTGCGCTGGGCTGGCCATGCCTTTGTCGCTGGCATCATTGCCACGCTGGCCGCTCTTCTTGCTGCTCTCGTCCTCACCTCCAAACGCCCAAACCCCCGCAACCCACGCCCGCTCGCCGCCGCATTTCTCGCCCAAGAAACATGGCGATCCGAAGTCGAAGCCTTGCGCCAGCGACAGGCCTACACCCGAACCCCCGTCGACGTCGAATCTCCCCGCGTCTCCGCCGCCATCGACAACCTCCTCGATCTCATCCTCTGCGACTTCGTCCGCAGCTGGTACTCCAACATCAGCCGCAACCCCGCGTTTCCCAATGAGGTCGACAAGGCCATCCGCCAAGCCCTCATGAGCTTGCGCGACTCGCTCCAGGACAAGGATCTTGCCGACATCATCACCAGTCGTCTGGTGCCTCTCCTGACCGCCCACTTCCGCGACTTCTACGAGGCGGAGAAGTCCGTTCGCGGAAAGAAGCTGAACCGCTCCGTCACCGAATCAGAAGAACTCGACTTGGCCATTGCCTCCAAGTTCCGCGATGGCCGACTACATCCGGCCGCCTCCTTGTCATTTCCCGATACCAAGATGGTACAGCAGGGCTATCTGCGATCGCTCGTAACCAAGATACTCCCGAATGTGTTGCCCGAGACCCTGCTGTCCAGTCGAGCCGTGTCCACCATTATCCGCGAGATTGTGAGCTGCTCGGTCTTGTTCCCCGTTGTCCAACTTTTGTCCGAGCCAGATACCTGGAACCAGCTCATGGAGAATCTTGGTCGTTCCCTGCTTCAGGATCGATCGACCGTTCGCAAACTTAGAGCCGCCCTGGATCAACATGCGTCGCCCGCGCCCAAGGCCGGAAAGTTGGCTTCGATGCCTCGAATCACCCCCGGCGACAACGAGCGCAAATTTGAAAAGTTCATACGTGCCATCCGCAAGGTCAATAACCTCTCGGATGCTCGACGTTTCCGATCCGAGGTGGCCAGCCAACTCAAGCGCGATTCCCTTCGAGATAATCAAGGTGCCGTCTACTTGCGCCGACTGGAGATGGGGAAGCGTCTTCTCGATCAGAAAGTCAACCACCTCGCAGCAGGCGGAGATCGTCGAGCTCCAATGCCCGCAGTCCCCCCTTTAACATCGTCCTCCCAATCGCGATTGGAGACGGCGTCGCTTACCGAACTCTTGAGGGATTCTTCCGGACTCTCCTATTTCATGGAATACATGGATCGCCAGAACCTCATGCCCATGATTCAGTTCTGGCTGGTTGTCGATGGCTTTCGAAATCCACTCGAGGATGACGGCCAAGAAGACGAACAATTGCCTCCGACCTTGCCAATGTGGACTGACTCCGATCGACTTGACCTTATTCAGATCGAGCAAGCGTACCTGTCTAAGCGCGAACTCAAGGTCCCGGATTCTTCCAAAGCCGAAGTCAAAGAGTTTCTCAAAGCCGGCAAGACAGCGACTCCTGCACAGTACTACAGCGCTCGTCGAGCGATCCTGAAAGCCCAAAGCGCAGTATTGGAAGAGATGCAGTCACGCTTCTTCCAGAGTTTCAAGAAGTCCGACCTTTACTACAAGTGCCTGGCTGCGCAAGAGGCATCAAATTCCAAGCCAGTCCGATCGGTGGCGCCGTTAGATCACCGACCAAACGTGACGACGACCCAGTCTTATCAAGCCAAGCCCCGACCAGTCTCCCGCCTGGCCCCTCAGCGACCCAACCCCATGGTTCGGCGGGGAGGATCAGCGACTGATCTGAGGGCTGCAAATGTTAATGGCAACGGTGATCCTCTTTCGCGGCCCAGACGATCACTTGACGACGAACCCGCAAAGTCCTTGTTTGACGATGACGAGATCGAGCATGACGGATTGGTTGATTCCATCCAGAGCCTTGATCAGGAGCCAGCAGGAGAGCAACCCCCTGACACCCAGGTTGTGCAAGCGGTTGAACAGGCTCTCAATAATATCATGGAAGATGATAGACCGTTGACCGCAGAAGACCTCCGAGCCTCCTTGTTTGGTGGTCCTGTCATCGAGGATGCCACCTCCAGTCTTTTCTCTGTCAATGACAACGATTCCCAACGAGGCTCCATAGACAACGGGGTCAAACCTCTCCTGGTTCACAAAGAAACCGAGAAGCCCAGCCTTTCGTCTCTGGGTCTGGTGAGTGCAGCATCCAGGATAGGAGTTTTCGTCGACGACGACCTCTTCGGCGACGAAGATCGATTCGCTGGCGAAGACGTGGATGACGCACCTCCCGAGGACGACGATGAGGTGCACGAAGCCGCACCAGGAGACCTGGGATTGGCAGAGGCCATCACTGCCCTTACAAACGATATTGATCGCCTTGTCACTCAAGAGGCCGTCGTTGACTCGCTCACGCGAAAAGCAGAACTCACCAACAACACTGCAGAGCTGCGGATCCTGAGAAAGTCCAAGGCAAGTCTCCAGAGAGAAATCCGGCGAAAGGAGCTTCAGAGACAGCAGTATGTCGTCCAAGAGAGCGACAACAGCCTTTATGGGCGCTCCACAATCAAGATCAAGTCGATTCAGGTTGGAAAGGAGGAGGACGGGCGAGAGTTTGCGCTCTACGTGATAGAAGTGCAGAGAAATGCTGGAGAGCAAATGCCGGCTGCCTCGTGGGTGATTTCGAGGCGATACAGCGAGTTCCACGAACTCCACCAAAAACTACGAACTCGGTACCCTTCTGTGCGAAACCTCGACTTTCCGAGGCGTCGCGTCGTGATGAAGTTTCAGAGCGAGTTCCTACGCAAGAGACGAGAGGCGCTGGAAAAGTACATGCGCGAACTGTTGCTTCTCCCCGAGGTGTGCCGCAGCCGAGACCTGCGTGCTTTCTTGTCGCAAAGCATCATTGCCGAAGGCCGGGACCTGTTGGACCACCAAGACAAGAAGGACATGATGACACGGCTGTACGACTCGGTCACGGATGGAGTCGAGGACATTCTCGGAAACATCCCGGTGCTGGATCAGATTTCTGTTGCTGGGCAAAACCTGATCGCGGCGGCTACCAGCCAGCTGGGCACGGTGCCGCTCAACGTCAACGAAGATAGCTTCCCGGCTGCTGAAGCCGAGGCAGAGCTGGACGCCTTTGAGAATAAAGAGCTCGAGCCGTTCATTAAGCCCATCTGCGACATCTTCCTGGAGGTTTTCGAACTGAACAAGGGCAACAACTGGCTCCGAGGACGGGCCGTGGTTGTGGTCCTCCAGCAGCTCTTGGGCGGCACCATTGAAAGAAAGGTCCGCGACAATGTCAAGATGCTCGTGCAGGAAGACTCGCTCTTGAAGTACATGGGCATGGTGCAAGACAGCATGTGGCCGGGCGGGCAGATTCAGCGAGACCGCAAACCGAGGTCGGACGCGGAGAAGAAGAAGACACGAACCGAGGCGAGTTTGATGCTGGCCACGCTGGTACCCGACCTGGCCGGGAGCGTGGTGGGAAGAGTGAATGCACAAGCGGCCAGTCGTCGTATTTTTGCGACTTTGAACAACTCCAGACTCAAGTAAGTTCTTCTGAAGGGTGATGGAGGAGGATACTGCTAACAGGGAAAACAGCGCACATCTAGTCTTTACGATGGTGGATGAAATAATATCGGTGCTGTTTGATGAGTGAACAACAGCCATACCGAGACACGGAATGCTACCATTTCTTTCGGGAGAAGCCACGAGCTCCCGCTGGCAGTAATGATGATATAGACTACAGCACGAATAGGCAAAATAATAACACGGATCAGACATGCACTGGCGTTTGGGCGTCGACTCGGAGGAAACGCGGAGTGAGCTGGTGGGGTTCACGGGGTGGAGATTGCGGACTGTAATATCTCGTTGGTAGGTTTCAACTGAAATGATGCGACGTATGAGATGGTTGCTGTGCATTGGCAACGTCGGGTAATAATGAATGAGAGGCGGTGAATGGGGAGTACATGTCGTGTAATGGTGACAATGAAATGTGTGCTGTAGCAACGTGTGTCAAACGGCATGCAGCGAAAGACGCCGACCTCGAGCACATGTCTCGACGAAAACAACGCGACGGGACGGAAGGAATGGCCGAAGTCGACCGAGGTCCACCCGGGGGCCACAAACAGAAAACAAAAAACCTGGGGGTTGATGTCACGCTTCTTAGCGTGCATGCCGCTCTGGAGCACGCCCGCTTCTGATTGGCTGGCCGCGGCATCTGGATGACTTCCATCGCTGGGCTACCCGATTTCTGCGAGATTTCAGTGGCTGTATCCTGTCCTTAGCGCCGTATCTTAGCGGGCGCCCGACTGGACCAGCCCACCAACCCACCTAACCCGGACGCGTCCAATAGGCGCAATAGGTCCAATAGGTCGCATGGCCAGGCAGTGCACCTGCTCTCCCAGCAGAATGCCGTATTGGGCCGTTTTGCCACAGCTCCCCGCCTTTGACCTTTCGCCTTTTGCACCCAGCCTTTTTCATCCCGTCCGTCGCAAGCCCACTCCCGCCCGCGCCCAGAGGCACCTTCTCCTCACCTCACCTCACCCATTTTCCATCGCCACCTCTCCTCTCCCATCCATCACCATCGCTACCCCATCTTACACCAAGCGCTCTTCTGCTTCAATCCACGGTTCGGTTTTCCTTCGTGCGCCTGGCCTGGACTCCTGGACTCTTTCCCTTGGTTGCGCGACTTCTCCCCCTGCTCCTACCTGCCGCCTGGATCCGTATCCTCATCCGTATCGATTGTAAAACCTCCCACCCGGCATCGACAATGACGGAGGTATCGGCCACCCGGCTGTACTTGGGGAACCTCCCTCGCAATGGTCCATACTCACAGCCCTGACGCTGCTATCCATGCCACTGACACCCTGCCGACAGCTACCAAGGCCGACGTCGAGGCTCACTTTGCGACTCATGGCACCGGAGAAATCACCGAAGTCAAGCTTATGAACGGCTTTGGCTTTATCGAATACAAGGACCCGATGGATGCCCGCGATGTCGTCCCGGGTAAGTTTATTTCTACCATGCTGTGGTAAAGATTTCTTGCTAACCATTTACGCGCCTCGCAGCCTTCCGTATGTCACCATTCCAGCCCTTGCTGTCCAATACGCCCCCCGGCTAACCTCGCCTGCCCAAGATGGATCTGATTTTATGGGAGAACGACTCACCGTCCAGTTTGCCCGAGGCTCCCGGCACCGTGAGGGCGGCTTTGGCAACCATGAGCGCGGCGCGCAGGGGCCTCGTCGAACCCCTCACCGGATGCAGATTACGGGACTACCAAAGGACACCAGTTGGCAGGTCTGTTTCCTCCCCCCGTTCGTTGTTGCTGGATTCCATGGACCATTTCCTCTTTGTGCCTTTCGCGGAGCCCTGGCTTCCATGGCGCCGACCTGTTGGGACTGCGCCAGGCCCCGGTTCTGGTTTTGGGAACGGCGACTCCGGACCGCTCCTCCCCGCCCTGCCAGTGCTACTCTCTGGTTCTTGTCTTGACGAATGGCTCTATCTTGTTGGCTCACATGGACTCCCGGCACCCCTCTGCTCCTGGACATCGACTTACTTGGATTCTGGAAATAGGACCTGAAAGACTTTGCCCGGCAATCAAGCCTTGACGTAGTCTATGCTGAGACTGGCCGAGATTCTGGGTGAGTCTTGATTGGGTTACAAGGAGAACATGGGAACTGACGTGCGCGCACAGATATGTCGAATTTGAATCAGCTGCTGACTTGAGGACTGCCATCGAGAAACTGGACGGTCTCATGTTCAACAAAGAACGAGTCAAATGTGTCGTTGATGTATGTCCGCCTTCGGATGTCGGACTGTTTCATCACTTACTGACATTATGTTCAGCCTCAGCCTGCCGTCCCCCCACGAGATCGCGGTCGTTCCCGTTCTCCCAGCCGCCGCCCGTACCCTCCTGTTGAAGATTACGATCGACGTGGCCCTCCCCGTGGCTATAGCCCTCGGCGCGAAGGTGGCGGCGGTTACTATCGCGATCGATCTCCCCGACGCGAGTACTATGACGAACGAGCTCGGTATCGATCCCCGCCCCGCCGACCGATGGAGGACTATCCTCCTCCTCGTGGACGCTACGATGATCCCTACCGTC
Source organism: Thelonectria blattea (assembly GCA_024115155.1). NCBI lineage: Eukaryota > Fungi > Ascomycota > Sordariomycetes > Hypocreales > Nectriaceae > Thelonectria > Thelonectria blattea. The sequence goes on from JAMQMW010001671.1 coordinate 13,123, forward strand.
GCGATTACCCTCCTCCGGCTGATCCCTATGCCCACGGTCGACCACCCTACGATCGCGGCCCTCGAGACTTTCCTCCCCGGGAGGGACCTTACCCGCGCGATGGATACGCGCGCGAGTATGAGCGTGGTGGGCGTTACTGGTAAACCCAATTTTCTTGGTCTCGTGGAACTTCCTTAACACATGGTGCTAGATCAATCAACTGCCTGATCACACCGGCCTCTTGTCGCATCCACCATCTCTTGGTTCGATGTGGGGGAGCATATAGGAAATGTAACAACAATGACAGGAGGGGCGGTAATCTTAACACGGGGTACTACGTGGCCATTCATTAACGAAACGAGGCTTAAGGCAAATTCGGACTCCTTGACGAAGATGATGAAGGAGCAAGAACCGGAGGCCGGCGCCGTTACTACGATTATGGGGGATTGGGTAATATGATCACAGTGTATCATTACCAGGAAGGCTCGGACGGCTTCTTCTGTGCTTTGACAGTGTTTTGTCACGTTCTTTTCTTATTATCTATCTATTGCGAATTGGTCTGGGCACGGAAACGACTACATAGCATGGGACGCACTCGTTATCAGTCAGAAATTGCTATTGGGATGAAAAGCTGGGGACATATAGTATGGTATGACAGACAGCAACCCAAAACGAGAAACGTTAGTTTGATGGAGATTTGAGCATTTTACAACAAGGGATCTATTGCGTGGCTAAGGTTGCACATGACTAACATGGGAAGGGAGATGACTAGCACCCAGCCTCCGATTGTACCTCGGGCTCGTAGTATACAAGATAAATGAAAAGCCGATGTGGAAATGTGAGAGATACGTGGTATTATGAAAAAGTGCGTCGTGGGAGCATGTAGAGGTCGGAGTCTTTTGAAGGTGGTGGCGGGAGAAGGGAGTTTTGGAAGGCGGATGAAAGTATATATCTCTCGCACTTAGGCGGTCTTCTTCCATTGGTTGTAGACGCCGATAAGACTGCTGAGGGTTCCGGTAAGACCAACGACGCCGTCGTCGAAGGCGATCCAGCCGAGGGCAGAGAAGGGGACGGTCATGTCGCAGAAGTCGCAAAGGAGCTGGACCTTGCTGGTGGAGCGTTCGCTGGAGAGGTTGAGTTAGCGGTTTGCGATGTCACGGACGGGCGCGAAAAGGTCGCATGGAGAAAACTTACATGGTGATGCGCTGGGCCTCGACGACGCCCTCGCCCTCCTTCTTGTCCACCTTTGCCTCGCGCTGGCGCAGGGTGTGCAGGGTGTACAGCTGGCCGATGATGCTGAAGACGATGCCGATGGCCCAGAAGCGGTAGGCCTCCTGCTGGAGGCGCTTGGCCTTGTCCCACTTGCGCACGCCGGCGGCGTCGAGCGCGGTGAGGGCGTCGCAGGTGAGGTATCCCGCGTAGCCGAGCTGGCGGCCGACGGCCGTGTAGCGCAGGACGGGGTCAGGCGACTTGGAGTCGGCGGCGGTGGCGGCGGCTTTGAGGTGCTCGACGTTCTTGCCGACGCGGAGGAGCTTGCGGGTGAGGCCGAACTGCTTCTTGAGGCCGGCCCAGGGGGCGATGGAGGTGGGCGTGCCGTTGGTGCGCAGGAGGTACCAGGCGTAGAAGCGCGCAAAGTACTGCACCACGCGGAGGAGCTTGTCGCGGCCGACTGTTGTGGCGATGAAGCGCAGGTAGTGCGCCACCGAGGGGTGGTAGACGAGGGCGTCGGCGACCATGGTTGCGGCTGCTGGTTGTCTCGAGGTTGTATGAGGTGGAAGGGTTTTTCGAGACTCTGCGAAGTTGTTTGGCACGTGCTCGGTTTCGGGATCGCGAGATTTAAGGTGATCACGTCAATTCGGGCCCGAGGGTTCGGCGATTTCGATTCGCGATGTTGTTTGAGGAGGAGGCCAAGAAATTAACGGGAAGAGGCGTAAAATGTATTAGAAGCGCGCGGATGGATCGGAGGACGTATGATGCTGATGAGTGAGGATGATGCTGGACGGGGGGTTGCGTCAGATTCGGGTCACAGTTCGCAAAGGGGAAAAGAAACCCACGCAAAGAAAGCAATGCGGTTAATAGGTAATAAAAGGCTGGGGGAAACTCGGGGGAGAAGAGAGGGGGGGAGAGGAGCAAAGAGGAGAAAGCGGCAACGCTACCTTGCGGTTCGGATAACTACACACGCAAGACCACATGCAAAGTTTAAAAGGTATCTGTCTAACAAAATAGTTACGGGATTGAGCCCTCGGGGCGTTTATATGGTCGGAGACTTGGCCGAACAAGGGCGCGCAAAGGACGGACGGCACGCACGATGCTGCGGCGGGACGGCTTCACATGCCGAGGTCCACTCCCGATTGAGCGAAAGGGGACGAGATTGGGCGAGTCTGGTTGGCCAGAGTAGGGATGGAAGGGTCTTGGTCTCCCCGCAAAACGGCCTTCGATTTTCCACCTTGCGAGACATGATGTGAAGGGGACGTGGAACCAGACCGAGGTGTGAAAGTCCTGGTAAACCTGGTTGACCGCGGCTTGTTTCAGTGGCCCTTTTTTCAGCATGAGGCGTGCACGAGGTGGTTGCATGTTCATGCATGTTTTCAGTTGGAGGGGCGAAGAATGGCTCGATAATGAGTTACTTGGCAGTAAGACGCAAGATGCTGATAAGTATTTCGAATGTCTCCTTCATATCTGACCCTTCGCTCATTTTTGCCCAAATCGTGACGACGACAACAAAGCAGGCAAATTAACGAGAGCCCCCGTCTGGCTACAATTTCCACGCAGGGCCAATTTTCCCGGGGAAGCGACCTGACCCAGCAGACCCAGATGGCCAGCGGTGACTTGCCTGCTATGGAGGTACCTAAAGACTGCAACTCCCACGGCTTGACGACGATGGCATCTCACACTTCCAATCACTCAAACATCTTCTTTGGCCCTCTTCTTGGAACCGTCCCTGAACCCTTTTTCCGCCACGGTCGACCGGATAACCTATTAACCCGATAGCGAGGATTCGTCCAGGCCTTGGATAAAAAGGCGGGTTCCCGCAATCGCGATGCTGGGACAATCCCGGAGTGATGCCTTAAAAGTTAGGAAGAAATGCGGAGGACCGTCAGGCAGGAATCGGGGTGACCCGCTTTGAACCGCTCACATGACCGGCGCCCACCGAACTCTCAGAGCTCCCTTGCTTCCCCCAAGTTGCCAAGCCGACACAACGAGAAGTCAAAGACACACAAAGCCCCCAACGCCCTGTCGACTTCTCTAGCCCGACCAGCCTGCTCATCCACAACCCTCACCAGCCACTCACGCACAGCCACATGCATCTCGGTGTTCAATCCCCGAGCACCACCCCTACCGAGGCGGGGAAGAATCCAGCTCGGTCTGACCCCGAGATTTCGCAGACAATGGCGGGGATACGACCCGGCAACGGGGACTGAAGAAGATATAACGGCTGCCGGCGAAAAAGTCTACAAGTCACAGTCCACGAAGCCGCAGGTCTCTTAGTCATGGCGTCGACCCAAGAGTCCAACCAGTGACGCCCCTCGCGGAAGCAATTGGAGCCCAGCCTCTCCTCTTTCAACGGGAATTGGAGCTTCTTCAATGGCAAGGAGGAGGGGCCCCCCTCCCGTCCACCGACGGTCGAAGCCGGTGACGCCAATTACTCAAGATGTGGGGAGAACCGGGACAGCCCCAAACGTGAAGCGGCTCAGGCAGATGCGACGTCCCCGGGAAATCCTCTTGCAGCGCTTCCCCTCGGCCGGCAATATCTCCAAATCGCTCCCGCATCGGGACGTGAAGGGACGTCTTGGGACCCCAATCTGCCCCCAAACGTGGTTGGAAACGGTTCCTTTTATGCCCAATTCGAGCCCCGGACTGGTGGAAATGGCTCGCGATTGGCGGGTCGCGCTACGGGCATGTCATTCCGAGCGGGCGCGGCTTTGGAGTGGCGGCCCACGAGACCTCGTCCGCTTGTTGGAGAGTGCAGGCGTTTTGGCTGGAAGCCAGCCCGGCGTATCATCGTCATCCGGGTGGTGAGGGAGCATGTACCTGTTCGTAACGGGTCTGCTCTTTCTCGTCTCCTTACCCGGGGCTATCTCGTGCGTGTCGTGTCGAGCCGTCTTACTTCCTCCGTCCTCCTCCCGGTCTCGTGAACTCTTTCTTCTTTTCCCTCTCTCGCATCCCATTTTCCTGCTCATCAATTCCAGTACCCCTCCCTCGAAGATACCCCCTCGGAGTAGCTCTGCAAAGCTTCTTCCCGTTGCGCCCGACACCTTGCGACTCGGCTTAAAGCTCCCTCCCCCAAACTTCCCCTCCTTTTAATTCCTCCCCTCGTCCGCTCTCCTCCAGCTCAGGTCAATTCGTCAAAATGGCGGCCAACGGCAACAAGATGCACGAGTCCGAAAAGGTCAACACCAACATTGTGACGCTCACCCGCTTCCTCACTGAGGAGCAGGCCAAGCACAAGGAGGCGACTGGTGACTTCACGTAAGAGCGCCTCCTTTCTCCACCCCCGCCGCCCACTTCTCATGATGGGCTTCGGGCTGCATCGGCAAAGTACTGACCAGACCAATTCAGCCTCCTCTGCCACGCCCTCCAGTTCTCCTTCAAGTCCATCGCCTACTACATCCGTCGAGCCACCCTGGTCAACCTGACGGGTCTTGCCGGCTCCTCCAACAGCACCGGCGACGACCAGAAGAAGCTCGATGTCATCTCCAACGACCTCTTCATCGAGGCCATGCGCTCCTCGGGCCGTTGTAGCCTGCTCGTCTCGGAGGAGGAGGACGAGATCATTTACTTCCGTGATAGCACCAACGCCCACTATGCCGTTGCCTGCGACCCCATTGACGGCTCCTCCAACCTCGACGCCGGTGTGTCGGTTGGCACCATTTTCGGCATTCACAAGCTCGCTCCCGGCTCCAAGGGCACCAAGGAGGACATCCTGAAGCCCGGCACCGAGCTGCTCGCCGCCGGTTTCACCATGTACGGCGCCTCGGCCCAGCTCGTCATCACCATGAAGGGCGGCACCGTCAACGGCTTCACCCTCGACAACGGCGTCGGCGAGTTCATCCTGTCACACCCCAACATGCGCATCCCCAAGGCGCGCTCCATCTACTCGGTCAACGAGGGTAACTCGCTGTACTGGGAGGACAAGACCATCGGATACTTCAACTCGCTCAAGCTGGCCCAGGAGAACGGCAAGCCCTACAGCGCCCGTTACATCGGTTCCATGGTTGCCGATGCTTACCGAACTCTGTTGTACGGAGGCGTCTTTGCCTACCCCGCCGACAAGAAGAGCCCCAAGGGCAAGCTCCGAATTCTGTACGAGTGTGCGCCCATGGCTTTGGTCTTTGAGAATGGTAAGTCACCTCACCCAATTGACTCTCTGGTCCCGTCGCTGACACGATTCCTTTGCAGCTGGTGGCCAGGCCGTCGACAGCAAGATGAACCGAATGCTCGAGGTGGTGCCGGAGCACATCCACGACCGCGCCGGTATCTTCATGGGCAGCTTCGACGAGGTCGAGCGGGTCAAGAAGTTCCACAAGTAAATGCTTGTATTGATTTGAACATGTTTGGGTAACAATTTGGGTACATATGACGAGGCCGAGGCTTGGACGAGAGCGAGCACTGGGGTGGAAAAATGTCAAAGCTCGTGAATAAACGAGCAGTTAATGATCATGACTGCCATGACATCTCTACATTGGTTCCTCTCTATGTTTATGTGATTGACTTGGCTTATACTTAGCTCCCACTGTTGCAACGGACATTGGGAGGTCTTTGGCAGCTGCGAGACATTTTGTCCTTTGCATCAGCTATGAGCCCGGATGGCCGGCAACCTACCATGTCACTTACACGCAGGCACTTGTCGTACCAAGCCTGAGAGGTGCGGTGTGCCAATGAGGGTACTCAGAAGAAGACCGAGAGGGAACTTGACTCGGACTCCAGAGTCACTGTTCTTATCAACTTCATCTGACTCCGGGAACTAGTCAACTCCTCAACCGATGGCCTTCACGGGCTTTTATCTTGTTAATCCAACGTTTGGCTCTGCTAAACCTATTACACACCGGGGTGTTAGTTTCACGTCTATCAGCTCGCGGCACCCAACTCTGAGACGGATGCTGACCTTGTATCATCGACGACAGCATTGTCAGCTCAGGCCAGACGGACCCAGCCGTTTCAAAGCTCCGATGCTCTTACCAACAAGGAAAGATAGCCGTGGAGAGAAATGGGACCCCGAAACGGGCACTATCTATCCATCACCCCCCCTCCCCGTCGTCGCATAGTCGAAGGACTCAAGGGTGCTTCCTCAAGGGATCTACTTCCGAAACACCAACATCAGATCACCACACTCCCAGTCCCCGGCGTCGATCCTTTTTTTTTTTTTT
>JAMQMW010001673.1:0-12632 GCA_024115155.1 Thelonectria blattea
ACGGAGTGCGTTGGCCTTATCTAGCTGGGTTTCATAGACTACATCGTTAACTTATAGTGGAGGGGGTTGGTCAGCGGAGTTGATTCCACCGAACGGACACCATCATGGTCGTCCACCCTCCTAACTGGGCTGTCTGGATCGACATTTAGACTCTGGCTTCTTTGGAGAGCAATTATTTCTGGACTTACCCACATGGCTCATGCCGTGCGGCTGAGTCCGAGTTCGGATATAACGAGACTGCGGGCCGGTGGAAGCGATATATTAGATCGTGAGTCATCCGAATCTTGTCCGTCATCTCCGGAATCCTCTACATCGGAGTCAACATCAGAGGGGATCCAGATTGGCTCGCAGGAAGTGCCGACCGGAGAATTAGAAGGGAGAGCATCTTCGCGGTCGCGCAAGGACGAGGTAGAACGAGGACGAGGACGAGAATGGGCTTGCCACTGCCTCCACTGGCTGGCATTATGGGTGATGGTCGAAATCATAGATGAGTCTTCTTCATACTGACCGCGGATCTCATATGTGTTGGAGTCTTCCTCAAAAGTGTCGCTATCTTCCCCTAGCATAAAGGTTTGAACTACCAAATTGAGTATATGACCAAAGCATCGCATGCGGCGAGCCTTAATATCATCGTCGCTCATAGAGGGGTTGAGGTTCCCGAAGAGTGCATGTATACAGGTATCATTGTTTCTGGCGTTGTCACAGACAGCGACCCCAATTCTCTCCTCAATACCCCAATCCTTGATAACTTTCTCGATCGTATACGCGATATTCTCGCCGCTATGTTGACCTAGTTGACGAAAGGCGAGGAGTCGGCTCTGAGTCTCCCCCTTGTGACTGATGAAGTGTCCAAAAACCGAGATGAGGGCTAAGTTGTTTGGGGAGGTCCAGAGATCGAACTTCTATACCCTTCCAAAGACCCGCAATCAAGGAATCCGTGCTTCGCCATGTCAACTACCAAGGACTCGCTCGCTCCCCTCAACGGTCTAGGCAGCATCCCAAAACTGGAAGAAACAAGCCAGTGGATAGCCTGGAAAAGGGAAATGATGGACCTTTTGGACATGTGCGGATTCGGAGACCTGACCAGGAACGCACAACCTCCGGCCCAAGGAAACGATCTCGAAACTCGAATCGAAGCCTTGAGGAGTCGTCAGGACCGAGCCTGCGGCGCCATTCGAAATCGACTCGGATACAACGCTCGAGACTTCGTTCGAGGAATCCCCACAGCCCTCAAAATGATTAACCTGCTTGAATCCCGTTACCGACCTGCTGGAAGTGCGATTTTTCAAGAGCTAGATCGAAAATACCAGCAACATATTCTAGACTCTTGTGACTCAGTCATGCAGTTTGCAGAAAAACTCCGGCAAGCAAGAGCCGAGCTTCTTGAGATGGATCGAACCTGCCAGATCGGCGAACCCAAATTTCTTAATAAGTTCCTGTGTGGACTTGGCTCAAGCTACGAAGTATTCCTTACTGCCTTTACCCAAAACTACAACATCCTTCCTGTTCGAGATCCAGCCAATCCAGACATTATCACAAAACCCGCTGTCACCTTCGAAACTGCCATCTTCGCTGCGGACAGTGTTGCTAATAATATAAACAATACGTATATTGGCAATATCGACCCCTCGCAATATTATTATATTGCGAAGTGGTGCGTACTGTATTACGCAATATGGCAATCATCGATATTGTATTGTATTGCCAAGAACCCAATATGTTGGCAGTGTGACAATATATCCCATATATTACACGTGACCTTCATCTTTCAACTGCCGCGTCTAAAATATCGCCATCTTGCAAATCTCGTATCCAAAACCATGACTTTAAGCACTCCAATGCTTCAATCACATCACTCCCAAGTCGATTTCGACGGTGCGTAATCGTTATCTTTGCCCCAGAGAAGAGTCGTTCGGGCTCCGCAGACATTGCAGGAATTGACAGTATATTCACGGCCATCTTGCTCAGGCTGGGGTAGTTTTTCTGCTGCGTCTCCTCTAGCCACCATGCAAGGGCGCTTGTAAACCCATGAACTCGTTCAGACTTACAATAGCGCTCATACTCGTCCGTGATGAGCGATGGCTGCAGGTGCTTGTTCCTCCAATTCAAGAACTCATTCGTAATCATCGATGGGACCTCGCAGAGAGGAAGAGGTGATTCCACGGGTTTATATTCATCCCATAGCGTCTCAATCAGCTTCTTTGACGACTCAACCCACTCTTTTTTCCAGTTCTCCTGTATGTAATGCCATTTATGCGAAGGGTGGAGCACGATAGCCGCAACGTAGGCAGGCGATTCATCAGTAAGACGATAGTACTTGTCCAACTTCGCCCAGCCCGAGTTGTACATTGGTGCCATCATCGGATCGTCGATATGTGCATCCTTCCCTGATTCAAATTGTGCCAAGACGAAGTCCATAGCCAAGAGGACATTGTCGAGAGTTGCAAAACGATGACTCGAGAGCCTTGGTTGTCATTTTCAGCTTCTCTAAAAAAGACTTGATCTTCTCGAGGATAATCCAGTCCTCTGAAGAGAGCTCGTCTCCAGCGCAATCTGCTTCCATCCATTTGTTGAAGTAGCCGTCAATTGCGTCTCTGAGATTCAAGGCTGCTCGCAGCATATTATACCACGAACTCCATCGTGTGTCGTTGTCCCGCACAAGCTTACGGTTGTGGCTAATAGCAAGAAACTTTTGGCTGCGCAAGCTTTTCGTCGCGACGTTTGAACAAACAGAAGGCGTTGTTGAGGGATCGAGGTTTCTCTACTCCTTTGTGCACTGACAACAGCGGGGTTGCGGGGGGGTTGGTGTTGGGCGACTGCTACCCTATAATACTCAGTTGACACATACATTACGCCTATTTTCGCGCGTCATCGCGTGTCAGTAGGTCAATTTGTCAACAAACAAACTAACTTTTCCTCTAAAGAGACAAGCCAATACAAACAATATATTGCCAATATGGATATCCCGATATTGTATTGTGACAATATGGCAAGCTGCATATTGTATTGGCACAATATTGGATAGGGCATATTATATTGTATGTATTGCAATATATTGTTTTATTGCTATATTATTAGCAACACTGGCTAGAGGACCCCAAGTTGAGGCAAAGAAGAAGATATAGACACACGAAGAACCCCTAAAACCTCGCCAAAATCGGTCCGATTGCCATTCGAGAGTCTCTGTAAGACCCCTCAGTCATCCAAACTGCTCCGCCTTTCACTTGGCAGCATCCCTTCAGCTTCTAAGCTCGATGGTATAATCCGCCCAGTGATCTTATTGGATTGGATTGGATTGGAGCTGGATCCGAGAGTCGCTCCAATCCAGTCCAGAGGTGAAGACGTGCTGCCTCCTGGATATCTAGAACCGATCCAGATCATATTTTTACCCTGCCGTAGCGATTTCCAACCACTGACCTAGCGTCGTGCGCCGCGACGCGGTCACGTTATTCCTTCTTCGGTCATCCTTCTCTGTGCTATAACTCAGATGTTTCCAGCATCGCGTGCAGAGAGCGCGACTTTTCCCGAAGACTGTCTCCCTCCAGAACGGAGCCATAAGTCACGAGATGCCCTTTTCAGGTCCATTAATACATGGGCGGCTACGAGGGGCTACGCCTTCACCACCGGGAAGTCCACTAGAGGGAAGCGTGGTAGGCAAACAGTCACATACGCTTGTGATCGATCCTGTCATCCTCCTAGTGCGTCGATAGAGCGCCAGCGGAAGACGGCCACTCGAGGAACTGGCTGTGAGTTCTCATTGTTGGCTAAAGAATCCCTAGATAAAAGCACATGGACTGTCCGATATCGCCCGGACAAGCGATTCTCTAAGCAAAACCATGCACCAAGTCAGCATCCCTCTGCCCACCCAGCACATCGCAAGCTGGGAGAAGAAGTTGTAGCGGATCTGTCACGCTTGTCCCATGCCAGTATAGCTCCCAGATATATCCGAACGTATATACGATAGAATTCCGATTCCTTGGCGACCCAGCAGGACATCTATAACGGGATTGCAGCTACCAGGAGAGAAGTATGCGAAGGGCAAAGCTCTATTTATGCGCTTGCCAGCCAGCTCGATAAAGAAGGCTTTTGGAATTGAATACAGTTTGGTGAAGACGGCCGGATTACCGCTGTCTTATTCGCTTATCCAGACTCCTTGGCGTATCTTCAGGCCTACCCAGATATACTCTTACTAGACTGCACACACAAGATGAATAAGCATGGCATGCTGCTGCTCGACATGATTGGAGTCGATGCCTGCCAGCGATCTTTCTGCATAGCGTTTGCATTCCTCAGTGGGGAGACCGAAGACGATTTTCTATGGGCGTTGGATCGGTTGAGGTCACTATATGAACACCACAGCGCCAGACTGCCCTCTGTCATTCTGACGGACCGCTGCGTCGCCTGCATGAATGCTATTGAGATCTCTTTCCTTACGTCTTACTCACTGCTCTACCGCTAGCACGCGAACGAGGCAGTCCTCCGTTACTGCCGGCCAGCTTTCGTCCGCCAAGACCAACCGGGCTCTACCGACCAAGCGACAAACGATACTCTGGAGACTAGCGGTTGGTCTGAATTCTACCAGTTTTGGCACTCGATCATGGGTGCGCCAAATGAGGAAGCGTTTAAGGACCGAGTTTCGCAATTCGAGAAGAAGTACCTACCAGACTACCTCGAGCAGGTCGGATATGTCCAGACTTTCTGGCTTGAGCAGTACAAGCTTGTCAAGGCCTGGGTCAATCAGCATGCTCATTTCGGCAATACAGCCACATCCCGAGCCGAGGGCATACATGCGCTGATGAAATCCCATCTCAAAAAGTCCACATTGTATCTCTTTGAAGCTTGGAGGGCAATGAAGCATGCACTACTCAACCAGTTGTCGGAGTTGAGATCGAACCAAGCCCGACAGCATTCGAGTTCCTATTGAACTTTCGGGCCGCTGTACGCTGCAGTACATGGCTGGGTATCACATGAAGCCCTAAGAAAGGTGGAGGAGCAACGGAAGTTGCTGAGTAGGAGAGATCCTCCCCCGCCATTGACTTGCACGGGCTTTTTTACCAGATCCCACGGACTGCCTTGCCTCCACACTCTGAAATGCTTGCAAGAGCAGGGCGAAGTCCTTTCACTTGAACACTTCCACCAGCACTGGCGCCTGCAGCGCAAGGGAGCTCCGCAACCGCTTCTAGAGCCTCGCCAACGAATTGAGTCGACGTTTACGCACTCCAATATCCCCAAACAGAGCACCCGAAGAGAACCCAGTGCGTTTGAGAGTGTTGAGATGGCGCGCAAGGCGCCGCCTACGTGTAGCAGATGCCACGCGGTTGGTCATACCAGGACGGCAAGGGCCTGCCCGATGAGGTATGGAGAGTTGGTTCAACAAGAAGCTCTGGCCCCGGGGCATTCGCAGTCGGTTGAAGCATCGGGTACTGAACCCGAGCAACCCCAAATCCGACCTTTGGTGGATGTACTCGAGGAAGAATCAGCGCCAGCGCCGGAAGATGGTTTGCTGACCGCAGTCCTCGGCGATCAGCCAGAGATTGTGATTGGGGCCTTGCAAGACTTGCCCAGCGGCGCCTCTCAGCGGCCAGGATCCCCTATTCAAGAACCATCTCCTTCGCCTGGCCCGCCATCGCCATCGCCACCGAGGTACGATTCACCACAGGCCATATATGGAAGATATGTCGCTGCAAGAAGCGCGTGGTACGTAGCGCAGCCGGCCGGCAGCATCAAGACGAACCAACAATATCGCAGGGCGATGGGGCTCCCACTTAGGTATAATAAGCAGAGCTATGAGTGGTGCCTGGACTATAAACAGATGTCTAAGTGCTATATTACGTTAATAGGGTTAAGAGAATGGACAAAAGAAGAGATGATAGCATATCTAGACTGGACTAAGGCTGAGGATGAGCGAATTGAAGCCCAGGTCGCTGAAGAGATGGGAGAAAATCCTTTGGCTAATAGAAAAAGGGGCGTTAAAGACATTTGGAGGAGAATAGGAACGGACAGTAGGGAACAAGAAGCTTTGCACTTGGCTAGCCGTAGCATAGAAGACTGTATTGTTGTTGGAAGTCACGGCTGTTAGACGATCAATTGAGTGGCAAAGCCCTTGAACATTCTACGGCTGTTATATCTGTATATAATTTGGGTGGCTCTTATATGAATTAAGCAACTTGAACCTTCCCATCTGTGTGTCATGCGTGGATACTTTGTTATGGGGGCTTGGTTATTATGACGAAGATGATGGATGGGATGCCCGTTGGAAACTCTCTCTACATATGCTTTTGACTCGTCAGCTAACCTGCCATCAGGGTTGCAAACAAATAAATCGTATCCAAATCAAATCAAATAAATCCAAATCAAATCAAATCAAATCAAGGGAAAATTTATCCAAATCAAATCAAATCATGACGCCCGGATTTATTTGGATATTTGGATTCATTTGGATACAGTGGTCGTCCAATCAGCGCTCGTGTTGAGGCAAGTGCAGCCCCACTTCTGCCTGGGATCCTGCCCAGTTTGGTAACAGCTCCGCAGCTCGTCATTTACCTTCATGGCCGTTTGAGTTGATGCTGCCCGCCGCAGCATCGTGTCCAAGTCAGGAGAAAATGGTTAAGCACTTCGTCCCGAGATATCAAAGGTGCTTGTATGCCTCGAAGTATAGCCTGCTGAACTTCGCAACCTCAACTATCCCCACTACTCCTGCTCCAAATGGCTCCGTCTACGAATGCCCATCACACAGCAATGGTGCCTTCGACCGCTCCTTCGACCGCTCCTTCGACCACTCCCAGTGATCTCGAAGCACCCACAGTCTTCGATCCATCCGATACCAACAGAGAGGTGACTGTAGACACTTCTTCCTCGGTCGACTACACTGGCTACGAAGGCATCGATTGGAATCGCCTTTCAGGGTATTGCATCCGCAAACGAAGACGAAGGCCGCGGACGGGATGGGTATGGGAGCATGGATTCGATATTGAGAAAGACGGTTCCGGTCGCCGATTCTGGCTCTGCAAAGAGTGTCACCGGAAGAAGGCTACGATCACTCATATGTCCGATGCTGCATCAACGAGCCAAGCAAACGGTCATATGGAAGATGTCCACCGCATCGATCGAGATGGGCCCATGTCACCGCAGAGGAAGAAACAACGCACCCTCTTCGACATGGCTGATCTGGACTCTCATCGACCGAAGGACCAAGCTGTGATGAACGCGTTTATAGCGTCATTTGATCCTGTTCGCTTTCAACATTTACTTATACGCTGGGTGGCTTGCGACAACGTCCCATTTAATAAGCTTGAGAGTCCGTACTTCCGCGAGCTCATGGGGTACGCAAACAGCGCTATTATTGAGTCAGGAAGTCTCCCTACCCATACCACAATCCGCGAATGGATTGTACGGTCCTTTAATCGTCACAAAAGCGTCGTGACTGAGCTACTTGGTCGCTCACTTAGCCGCGTTAATATCTCCTTTGATGCGTGGTCCTCTCGCAAGTTTACCTCCCTTCTCGGCCTTACCGTGCACTTTCTTGACGACGAAGGGAAGTTCCGTACATTCCTTCTAGGCTTGCCACAAATCGAGGGTCGTCACAGTGGCGAGAACCTTGCAGATCATGGTAGTGAAATAATTCACCAATATGGGTTTGAGGATCGCATTGGGTACTTTGTCACAGACAATGCGGAGAGCAACGACACGTGTCTCGAAGACCTTCGCATTGATTTTGGCTTCAACAAGCAGCACCGGCGGCTTCGTTGCTGTGGGCACATTATCAACCTCGTCGCCCGATCCATTCTTTTCGGCACGGACGCCGACGCCTTCGAAGAGGACTGCCAAGCCGACAAAGAGGTCCAAGATGAGATAAGACTCTGGAGGTCGAAAGGCCCAATTGGCAAGCTGCACAATATTGTTCACTGGGTGCAAAGATCTGGCCAACGCATTGAGAAGCTCCACAAGCTCCAGCTAATTGAAAACACGGCGTTGAACCTTGAAGACAAAACAACCTACAATGTCGTCACGGACAACGCTACCCGCTGGAACTCGTCTGAGGCGATGATGGAGCGAGGCTACCAGCTTCGGAATGCACTTGATTCTCTGGTCCAGGCAGAAGTTACTGAGTGGAACCACTACGTGGCCAGGAGGACTCAAAACGGGATAAAGCTGATGCCCAAGAAGAGCCGAACGAAGCCTGCGATTGTTGACGAGAAGATGTCTGCTGAGGACTGGTCAGTGATTGCGGAGTATCTGGCTATATTGAAGCCGTTAAAGATAGCTACCAAGCGCCTAGAAGGCCGACCCAAGGAAGGTGAGCTGAATCTAGCTTTCTGACGCTCAGCTTGTGCTTACAAATTTTAGGCAAATTTGGTGCGATTTGGGAGGTTCTGCTAACAATGGAGTGGCTTCTGAAGCATCTGGAAGAGTCCAAGGTACAACATGAGCGCGACGAAGAACCACACCTGCGGATTGGTTGCAACCTCGGCTGGATGAAGCTGGACCAATACTATACCCTCACTGAAGATAGCCCTGCATATCCCGCAGCCCTTGTCTTCCACCCTGCCTTTCGCTGGTTAACCGTCGAGTCGCAATGGGCTGATCATCCGGATTGGCTAGTGAGAGGGAAGGCAGCTGTACAAGAACTGTGGGAGGAGTATCGACACCTCCCTGTCGAGCAGGATGCGATACCTGAGCAACCCACTCTTACAAGGAAGACAACTGACCTAGATGACTTTATGGCCTCAATCAGGAAGCTCAGCACTCAGCCTGCACCTTTACCGTCAGCTAAGCGCGATGAGTACGCAGAGTGGCTGGCCACTAGCGATCCGGGTGATTGTTTGGTGGATAATCCGATTCAGTATTGGCTTCTCCGAAGACGGCAGTATCCACGTCTGTCGCGGATGGCAATTGATCTCTTCTCAATTCCCGCGATGTCTTCTGAGCCGGAGCGAATATTCAGCCTGCCTGCCATCAAGTCATCTTTCTCAAGGATACTCGATCCGATCATAGCCACTGAGCTGGCCCGTAACAGGTTATCGTTAGGCACAATGCAGAATGAAAACCACATAATTCACCTGGATCTACTACACATTTCATCACAGGGTAGACGGCATCGGGCCATCACACAATGTCGCATATCACCACCAGGCTCCACTATGTTCTACCGAGCCGTGCGACGGATATGAAACGCAGCCCTTACCTAGGGGTCGTGTATCCGGTTTCACATCCGAATTGTCGCATTAAGGATTCTAATCCTAACGACATGAGCTTAAATAGCTGCACCCGAACACATGGCTGTTCAATTTCCTTTGTTCTTTAGATAATTCTCATCAACTGACTGGTGCCATCAATGATCCCTGTGGAGCCAATGTCTGACATCTTAATTATTGATAGCGCTACATTTCATACAGTCCACAGCTTTATCCATAGATCTCAGATCTGTCCATATGATTATAGCAACCATCTCCATTCTCCAGTTCCACTCAGACTGTCAATGGGTGTGCATGTGAATGCATAGTAGCTGCATGTGACTATTTGAAATTAAACCTTCTTCCTCTCCTTATGGTGATGCTTCTGTCACTTATACTCGCGTAGGCCTCACACCCATAGTTGCGACATCATACTTGCATGAAGCTTTCGTATCTGCGTTAATTATTAATAACGCCATGTTCTATCCAGTCTAGAAAGTTGTTCGTGCGATTATTGCACAAACCTGCATTATCCAGATTCACACAGACTGTGGATGGGTTTGCATGTGATTGCATGGCAGCTGCATGTGATTGCATGGCAGCTGCATGTAATTGTACCACAGGGGCATCAATAACAAAGCGCTTTTAGCTAACTTAGTTATTATTCTTTAGTCAAGGTACTTTCCTTAGACCATTGCTGAGTTCACGTCTATCTTATATTATGGTGACCGGTGGCCAGATACAAGTGATGATTCTGACCGCGTTCAGTCGCTATTCTCGCCACCTAAATCGCTCACAGTGACCAATGGTTATACCCTGCACACTTCCATCAAATGTTATTCCAGATTTTCCTGTTAGGGAGATAGGGGCAGGTACTTCCAAGAACACAAAACTCGGGAAGGTTAAGTTTTGGGCGGGATTTTCTTCCGATCGGAAAAGCCACTTTCTCAGAGGGCTTAGGATTTACCTGGACTGACGGAACCGACGCCCAAATCCATGGGACAGAAAAGGCACAAAGTAAAGAATCCACGTTCGAGCCCGAGAGAGGATTTCAACAAGGATCCTATGGGCTTGGAGCCGCACTGATCGGATCATATGGACGGCAGACAGAGGGCGGACATTTGGAGCGAATCCATACCTATCTACACCGTCATTCAAGACAGAAATTAGAAGTGGGCTCCTTGCAAGCTTTAAGGGGGTCTCTTGAGGTTAATATTAATACACTGGCGCCCATCGTCTTGAATCGCAAAATGACGCTAATGTCATTGTAGAGCTGGTTGTGGAGGTGGGATGGATGGGAATTTGTATGGATACGTATATAGCCTGAATTCTATTACGGGGTAATCTTTGCAAGTCAGCACTGGACTTAAGATTACGGTATTGCCTTGTTGCGCAGGCACTTTGCGATTCAGTTGAAATATTATCGTTTATGCAAAACGGACTTCTGACCAGAGGAATGGCGAGTAGGTCTGCAGTGGGAACGCAATCCATGTTCCACGAAGACTACGCTTGGCAGAGCTAGGATAACGAACCTGATCCGTCCCTTTATTGTTATGGGGAGCATTATTCAGGAGACGCCATCCCGGCAACTCCAATGCCATAGAACCTTGAATCGCTGAACAGAATAAAGGGCATGGTTCATGCAGACTGGGTTGGATGGCGTGAGAAGGCATGGTGATGTTCCAACACTCATGGCTTCGCCAATCGATGAGCTGGAACAACCAGGACTCGGTACGCTTAAGAATGCAAAATGGAGTGCTTAACCCCTTAACCCCTCGATAAACAGCTCCCGTCACCCAATTATGGTAAGTCTGCCGTCTCGGGACAATTATGCATCGCTATTCGTTCTTCATCTGAATGTGACCCTGAAGTTTGCCTCGACTAAGCTCCGGATCCGCCTGGCCGAGGTCAAAAGCCATATTCTTGTTAATGTTCGATTGTACATCAAGAAGTCCCTTAACGCCTTCACTTCTTTGTTATGCCAGAGGGCTCTGAAGAAGAGCTTGGGGTAGTGATATAACGCAACCCCTTTCCCTACACCTGAGACTCTCTGCCTCACTAATCTCAATCCTAGCTCTCGCTCAAGTACTCTCCTCCGCTCTCAACTCTACCACTGTCGTCCATACAATGGCTCAGCCAGTGGGAAACCCGGGACCAAGCCGCGCCATTCAATATGCTGTTCCTTGCCTAGCAAGGAACTAGCCTTGAAGTCGTCTATAGCTCTAATCCTAACCCCATAGACTAAAGATCTCAAGGGGCCGGGGCCCCTCGAGGATTATCCGTTCATAGGGAAGCGAGCAAAGGGACATGACCTTGAGGAGCTCTGGACGACTAAACTCTGATATTTGTTACTACGACCTTGGACAAGTCACCAGTCCAGGCGGTGTAGAACAGTAAATATCCTATTACGGGCTACCGTCAAATCCACGTCTCGTGGCCAGGTCTAGCGCCTCCTCGATGGACCAGGCGGTTATATGAACCACTTCACTGGAGAGGTCTCTGGAAGGAGCCGAAAACCGGGGAACCGTCGGAGATCGCGACGAAAAGGCAAACACTGTAGGCAGAGGAATATCCCACGGCCGGCTTTGCAAACGAACGCGGGCGCTCCAACTTGAAGCATTTCAGGTTACGCCACGGATCAGAGAATCGGTAGTCCAATTTCGAGATCAGCGTTATGGACAAGCGACTCGTAGCAGCCGACCACTCGAGTAACGAGTTCGACACCAGCCTACTAGGTAATTGCGTCAACGTCTTTACAATACATGTACCGTAGCTGAAGGAAACATTTTGTCTGTGTGTATGTGTGTGTGTGTGTGACTTGGATCTATTTTAAGCCCTTATATCAATATTCGAGATTCAGCGGTCGATTTTGTCGTCCCATTTGTGGATTTTGCGTGAATCACGGAGACGGTTACAGTGATGTCAGCAAGATCACCTGCTGGTGACGGGCCCTACCAGGACAACGCAGCGCCAGACAACGGACGATGGCACCGGTCATCGGCGACTGGCAGCCCACCGATGGATGGATAAAAAAACGAATCGTCGGGCTCTTGTCCTACGGAGCAGCGGCGCTAGCCTCTGTCGTCACCAAATGTTTTACGTCAGCCGAAAGGCGACTCAAGACCGTCGGCGAAGTCCTAGCTCAGCCCTAGAACTTAGCCACTCCAATGCCCGGAGCGAATCCCGGGGCTGCGACAGGCGAGTGGTCGCCGAAAGTCGTCCCGGATGACCCGCATGTGACGGAGGCTGAAGTTGCGCCCCACTCGGCGCTCATTGTGATGCCAAAGATTGGAGACGAGATGGGAGTGATGGATGCACTTTGGCGCTGCGGATGGGAACTTTGAAGGGTTTTTGGTCGGTGATTGGGTATAGATTTGGCTTTGGGTTTGTGATATGGATTCGAGAGTTCCCTGCTGATATTGATGACTAACGTTCATGATGCCCGAGAAGGGGGGGGGG
>JAMQMW010001674.1:0-54892 GCA_024115155.1 Thelonectria blattea
TCGCCATGTACATGTATGTGCAGGCCTCTCTCACGAGACCTGGTCGTCTAAGCCAAGACGGCTAGCCAAGCGCAATCGCTGCTCCCCAAACCTCCCCCCAAGAAAGAAAAACAGCCCCCCCGACGCCGTAAAGTGCATCCCGAAGACGCCGTCTCTCACCGTCTTCCTCGTCGCTCGGCCTCAAAGAGCTCCCGCTTCATGTCCATCAACATGTCCTCCAATCGGTACACCTCGTCACGCGACAGCGACGCTCCCCGTAGCTCATCTAGCCCCCCGCGTAACATGTCCATAAGCGTGTTGGTCTTGCTGTCCTGGCTCTCCGAATCTCCGATGCGGGGTCGTTCTTGGCTGTCCGGCGTTTGTTCGACGACGCCTTCTTCTTCTACTTCTTCGACGGCGGCCACGAGGTCCATCGAGTCGTCCGACGCGGGGACGGGAGCCTCGGCGACCACGTCCTCTTGGGAGTGATGCGAGGCCGCCTTGGACTCTGCGACTAGTTGGGACATGAGCTCCTCGTCCGTGTCACCTCCGTCGCGCACTTCCACCGCGGCGGGCGGTGACTCTTTGGGCGGTGCTTGCTTGGGTGATGCCTGCTTGGGTGACTCGACCGCGGGGTTCTGGGTATCCTTCCCTTGCAGCTTCGCGCCCTTGAGCCCCGCGGTTCGTCTCGAGGAGCGTCGCGTGGCAGGCGACATGGTCTCCTCAACAGGGATGGGTTCTGGCTGACTCTCGGGGGCTTCGCTTTCCTCCGGGGCGTTGACGCCCGATCGTCTCCGCTTGCTTCGGCGTTCAGGCACCCCGGAGGCGCGCCGTCTCTTTTTGCCCATGCTCTGGCTTTCCTGACTCTGGCTCTGGCTCTGGCTCTGGGACGACTCCGGTTCCGGCTGAGCCGGGGTCGATGGGATCGCGGGTGATTTCGATGGCTTCCTCCCCCGCTTTCCCTTCTTCGTCTTTTCCGGGGAAGAAGACTGGACTGTGATGCATTCGGCTTTTTGCGGCGACACCGAGTTCTTCTGTGGTGAGACCGAGCCCTTTAGGAGAGGGAGGTTGCAGCTCCTTGACTCGAGCTCGACGACAAGTTTCATCATGCCGCTCTCATCAATCTCGCTAAGCTCAAACGAGGAATCCCGGGCGTCACTGTCGGTCGACTCTGCGTCCTCCACGCGTGACTCCTGTGTTGGCTCCTCGGGGCTGCTTCTGGCATCCACGAACTCTTCGTCTGCAGACCTGGGAGTGTCTTCAACCTTGGTCTCGGGTGGAGGGTTTCGGCGTGGTGTTGACGGAGGCTCTGGTACCACGGCAGGCGCTTCTGGGGCCTCGACAATCTCGGGAACAACGGAAGTTTCCTCTTCAACAATGCTAGAAGGAATGATCTCCGAATCCACAGGAGACTTAGACTTGGCTCTCCTGCTACGGCGAGTTCGTCGAGTGCCTCGTTTTGAAGCGGCAGCTCTGGGGAATTTGTCATTGGGCCGCTGCTGGCCAACTGGGGGTGTGCCAGGAGGCGACGAGAACTCCCAGCTTTCCAAAGAGCTCTTAGCTCTTGACTTGGTCTGGATTTCTGCCAGGAGTGGGTTGGGTCTTGGCTCGGGTGGCGAGGAGGGAGGATCAGCGTAGTCCTCCATTTGCAGCATCTGTCCTCGTCGAGGGGTTGGTGTTAAGCTGATAAACTCTTCGTAGGAAGCAGGCCGTTCAGGAGTCGACTGCTGATGGCGACCCCTGTTATTCTCGACCGGCGTTTTGGCCTTTTCCTCGAGGGCAGCCATCGAGCGGGTTCTGGGGCTGGACCTAATGCCCGGGTAGAGGTCGGCATTCTCTCGTTGCCGTTGTCGAACCTCCATCTGCCTCTCTGTGAGATGTTGTGATTCCTCTGCCGGAGGGGACGAAGACGCGATGGGCGCAAACCGAATCTGAGAATTGTCGTGCCGAGAGCGGGGCGTACTCGTCCGTTTCGCTGGTTTGGCCAGCACTACATCGGGAGTTGCATCTCGACGGCGTTTTCGAGTCATAGGTCCGCGGGGTGTCAGTTTGAGCAAAGACGGAGCAGAGGAAGTCAGCGGCTCGGCTTCGTTCCTGGATGACTTGGTTGATGAGAGGGCGATGAAGCTGAGGCCGTCTTGTGAATGAATGAACGATTGTGCCTGGGCGCCAAACTCGCAGCTAGATTCCTCCATGCCTGGAAACGACACGTCAACTCTCGGGCGAAGCGCTGTGATGATGGCTTTGAGGCTATCAGAGCAGTCCAAGTTTTCTTCATCCTTGTAGATTGCATTCCAGGTTTCAGCCATCTTGTTCACAATGTAGCGGTGCTTGCTCTTGAATGCCGCTGAAACGAGAGACTCAACCAGGCTGAGATCCTTGTTGTCAAGACGTCCAAGTGAGACTAGTTGACAACAAATTGCATCCCAGAGGGCTCGGAGCTGCATCTCGTTAGTTTGGGTTGCGGAATGGCCGAGGAGCGACTTACTGTGGTGGGCATTGGGGACTCATCGCTCAGTTTGACCCGAGCATTTTCGTCCTGAATCCAAGGAGACAGACCATCCTGCAATTTGGACAAGACCTTGACCCCGGCTTCTGAGAATGACGCTGTGAGAAAGTTGGTGACGGCCTCAAAAAGAGACGATGCGTCGCTCTCGTCCGAGCTCGCCGAATCGTTGTACAAGAACTTCATGCTCTGCTCCTGAAGTCTGTAGAGGTTATCAAACGGGTCAAAAGACGAGGCTCTTGATATGACTGGAGGAGCCCCCCACAATCGGCGTCGAGCTGCTTCTACTGCTTGGCGATCTCGGGGCAACTTTGCGACCTGAAAGAGCATCGTCGCTACTTTCAGAGCAAGCGAATTGGACCTATCCGACTTGACGAAGAAGTTTTCTTGCAAAATCTTGGCCAAAGGTTCCACTAGCCCGAGAGCACGCCCAGCATCACCGCATGCCTGAACAATATGGTCCGAGAGAACGTTGAAGAGCGATATCCAGTGCTGAGGTGGCAAGTCGGGATGGGACAAAAGGCCCCGTTCCAGGAGCGATACGACTTCTCGATACTCGGGACCAAGAAGTCTTTCGCTGCTCGGAGGATTCGAGCTGGTCACCATTTGCTCCAAGGGGAGTCGCAAATTGCTCGCAGCCAAGACCCATGGGCCATAAGGGTACAGAGCATCTCGAGGCAACAATCGAAGCATGTCGCGCGTAAGATCGATCCGAATTTTGTTGCTCTTCTCACTAAAAAAGGGCTCAAATACAGATTGAAAGAACTCGCATAGGGTTTCGTCGTCCGAGGCACCGGGAGGGATGGAGCAAAGTATCAGGAAAAGATGATAGACGGGGGTTTGAACAATTCCCTGGGACTTGTCAACCCGGTCGGGTCGATGTGATGGCGTTGCGGCGGGTTCGAATGTGTTGTTGATGGACATGGACAGTCGCTTCTCGGTGAACGGAAGAAGCCCGAGACTCTTAACAAGGAGATGAACGTAATTCTGGACGCTGGGCAGAAATTTCTGGTTCAAAGAACCATCTGCTTCGGCTGCTCCCTTCGACCAGACCTTGTAGAGTAGACCAAACGTACAGGCAAAGAATTTCGCGGTGTCATCGGAGACCTTGATATCCTTGGCCGAAGCGGCAGCAATGGATGCCGTCAAAGCCTGCCATAGCCGGTATGTTAAGCTCTCCTTGTTGGCTAGGTCGGTGAATTTCTTCTCCAGAATAGGACCAACCAGCTGGAAGACCTTCTCACAGTTTCGCCTCGTCCATCTCGCATCGATAGATGGAAGATCCTCAGGGGTGACGAGTGGTACATCTCTAACACGATCTTCCCTCCAACTGCGGGGCGTCGACACATCCAACAGGCCTGCCAGAATTCGAGACGCCTGGACGAGAGAGTCGGCATGGGCTTCGGGCTTTCCGTCGAGGTTGGTGAGCTGGGCCATGACGGGTTGGAGTAGGAAGTCCCAAACCATGTCGATCGAGGTGCTGTCAGGACCTGGGCGAAAGGCGTAGTAGTAGACGTTGCAAAGTCCGCCAAAGACGACTCTTCTCTGCTTTACCACCTCCTCGCTGTTCACCTTTCGTCGGAGTTGGCTCATGAGAGGCTGAACTAACAAGCTCAGGTTCTTCGAAGAGGGCTTGACATCCGTAAGTGAAAGATAGACCAAGCGATTCCACGCATAATTGGCTTCCTGTTTCGTCTGCAGGTCGGGAGTGTTGAAGGCAGACTGAGCCAGGTTCAGCCAAGGTACCCAATGTGACCATTTATCAAGCGGGCAGCGGAGAAAGAGGATGACGGCACTCCAGATCTGTGGAACGGCAGATTGACACTGTTTATCCTTGATCATGGCCTCCAATTTCTTGATGTAGAACTCGATGTACTTCTGGTCGTCATCCACGGTCTGGAAGATATCGGCGGCCTTGCGAAGAATTGCCTTTTCATTTCGGAGCGAGAAGCCAGCTTCGGTGGCCAAGCCGATGGCCTGGGCGCGAATGTCCCGAATGGTGCTCAGCATATCAGTGAACATGTCCATCATCCAATCCGTATGAATGGCCATGTGGCTTCGTGTTTGCCTGATGAGTCTCTTATATATCTGTATGCGCCCCATGACGATGCTCTTGCCCGTCAATCGATCCTCGATCTTGCGCAGCGAAGTAATGAGCCGACCGACTCGATCCAATGTCATGACTTTTGAGGAGAAGGATTGGAAGGCAATGACTTGCATCAAGTGACGAACAAGGTCCTTGGGAACAGCAGGGTCGTCCAGGGAGCGGATGCAGTGATCTATTATGAAGACACCAAAATCAGATGTGAGGGTCGAAGCAATGGCCTGGAAGTGTAGAAAAGTCGTGAGGAGTGTCAGGGCGTGGTTGATGAGGGAGTAGTCGGGGGATCCGGTTTCGGTCTTGGCTTTGACGTCGCGCTGGATGAACTGCATGAACAGGCTCATCTTGTCCTGCAGGGCTACTCGGTCGGGCAAGTTGTTCGAGGCCTTCAAGGCGCGAGCCAGCATCATGTAGGCATCGACTCGCAAGTCCCGGTCCGAGCCAGCAAGCTGTTTTATCGTTGATTCCAGCATCTCGGCAATGTTGATTTGGCTCGACAACGGATCGAGCCCGCCATTCAGAGACGAAGAAAGCGGGTTCGGTGAGGGCGAGGGTTTGAGGATACCCTTGATAGGTTTTGAAGCGGAACGGGTGGCTGACAGGGGAGTCGCCTTGTAGGGCTTGTTCGGCTCCAGGTATCGTGGCGGATCTTTATATTCGGTGAGAGAGGACCACTCAACCCTTTTCCTCGTTCGTTTCGAGCTCGAGGGAGTTTCGGCTGCGCCGTTGGAGATGGGAGAGCTCGGGTTCGGAGGAGTCGAGAGTTGCAGTCGGGGATCGAAGGGACTGCGAGAGAGCAAGGATCTGCGAGAGCGGGAGTCCGAATTCGTATCTCGCGGAGAAGTCGTGCGTCGACTGGGAGTTGGCAGCGACTCGAGGACTATGTTGGAGGCCGTGGCTGAAGATGCCATGGCTGCTAGGCAGCTGGTGATCTATACAGCAGTGAATTGGCCGGGAAACCGTTCCAAGATCATGGATGAACGGCGTGTGGAGGTCGGGACTGGCCTCGGATGGCCAGTATGGGAGAAAAAGGAAACGCCAACGAAACAAGAAGAGATGAGGCCGTCAAGAACAAAAAGAGCGCCAAACAGATGATCATGGATCGTTTCGTCCAAGTTGAAGGTGGAGGTTAGAGTCAATAGTCAAGACCAAAGACTCAGCATGTGGTCCGGGTGACCTAAATCAGATCGGGCCTAAGCTGCGTGCCTGAGTCAAGAGTCGAGACGGAGTCGCGAAAAAGTCGGTACGCGTCGTGTGCGTTGGTGGTTGGGGCGCGAATCAATTAAAGATGAGGCCCGTGCGTCACGCGCAAGCCTCAACCGCATTCACCAGCCACACCTCACCTGCAGTAGGTACGTACCCTGACATATGTGAGTGCCAGCGGGTGCCCGTTACCACCTGGATTTCTGGGAGGCATGAAGAATGGTCTTGGGAATGTTTACAAGCGCAGTTGGATAAATAACAATGGTAATGACATAAAAATACGCCTTATCCGTACATGCTCGTGATATCGAATAGCCTGTGGCGTCGAAATATCCATCAGTCACCTAGACAACTCGGCTTCCAGGGCGGCTCTCCAAGCGGCTCTCCGTCAATTATAGCGGCCAGCCCACCCACCGACTCATGTAAGCACTTCGGCTCCTAAAGCTCCACCGTATCACCTCAACCTCGATCCGTCAACACCAACTCTCCCTTGGGCCAGCTATCTTTGGCCTTCTCCAGCGACGCTGCTGCTCTGTTTTTCACCTCCCCGAGTTTCCTGTTTCTCGTTTTTCCAACATGTCAATGCTCGGTCTAGTCAGTGGGCGTAGTGAGTTCTCGCCTGATATCGGTCAATGCCCAGCCATTAACCACCGTCTCCTCAGGAAGGTCGGCGGGGGAGTTGATCACACTCCTCACTGATGACCTAACGAAGGTCTCTTTATCAACCGAAGGTACGCGTATCTTGCACCAGCTCGGAAATTTCCCTAATCCTCTTGATAGAACGCGACATGTACTTGGAGGAGCTCAAGTTGTTTTCTCGAAACGCCGCGGCGGCTGCTCCCATTTACAAGCCTCAGGTACTTCACCGTGGGGCTCATTTACCCTGCCAGGCTTGATGCGTACTTCTATGTGCTCACAATTGGCTGACATAAGCCTAGTCCATCGCAACTCTTTGTCGACTTGCCCTCTACAACCCTTGCTTCAGCACCAATGTTGGTGCCTTGAAGGTCTTGGCAAATGCGGCCCTCCTGAAGCCCGCGACCCGTCAAATGATTGTCGATCAGGACTCTGCACACAGGCTCTGCAAAGCCCTCGAGTTCGAGAGCTGGGAACAAGAGTTTCTCGTGTGCCGCATCTTGCTCATCCTGACCTACAACACCACCCTCGATTTCGCAGCGCTGATAGAGGAGCACCAGCTTGCCCAGCGCATGGTCGAGCTTGCCAATCGTCACGCAAAGGCCTTGTCTGGCAAGAATAAGGTCGACCCCATGCAAGAAATGGCCCTTTCAGAGACGATGAAGCTCTTGTTCAACTTGTGCCACTTCAACAACAAGCCGGCCCACATCGAGGCCTTCGCCCCAGCAGTGCCTCCCATCGTGAAGCTACTGATGGAGCAGGAGCTGATATCAACGCCAACAACGAAACCCCTCGAGCCCCTTCTTAGTACCATGGTCAATGCACTCTTGAACCTCGATCTTGCAGCAGCGAAGAGCAAAGAGGCTCTTTTCCCAGATGATGACCCCAATTCAGTAGCAAGCAAGCTCACAGATCTCCTGCATCTCTGTCTCGAGGCGAAATACACGGGCCAGGAGTTGGATACCGTGGTGGTGCCGGTGACTCACCTCCTTAGGATGGTCTACGTGAATGCTCCGGACGGCACAAAAGAATTCCTCCGCGAACGGCTTCTCCCAGGCGATGAAGATCGAAAAGAGGTCCTCGGTCGTGGTCACGGACACACACTGTCGTCGAAGCTGATGAGGCAGACTACCAACGCCGACACGGCTATGAGCCAAGGGGTCTGTCACCTCCTTTTCATCGCCTCGGATCAAGACGCCGAGAAGTTCATCGAAAACGTCGGCTTTGGTCTCGCCTCGGGCTTCCTTTTCCAGAACAACATCCCCATCCCCGAGTCATTCGCAGAGGGGAAACCCAAAGCCAGGATTGTCGGCGACAGGGCAATCAACCCCATCACTGGCCAGTTCATCGACGCGGAGAAGCCTGTTGACGTCCCGGAGATGACTGATGAAGAGAAGGAGAGAGAGGCCGAAAGACTCTTTGTTCTGTTCGAGAGGTAAGCTTCGACATGGAAGATTGTGGATTCAGGAGCTGACAGGATATTAGGTTGAAGAAGACGGGCATCATGGATGTTCAAAATCCTGTCGAGGTGGCCGCCAGGGAAGGCCGATTCAGAACACTCAAAGATGACGAGGTTGAGGAGGTGGATGACGACGAATGAGGCATTGCTGCATCACCTTGACGGTGAACTACTGAGGCTATTCCATGATTGATGGATTCATCTAGTTTGAGACATAGACTTGCCATGTCAGTACTCTCTTCCTGAGACCCCTCTACTCAAGCTCTCTGCAGGCATCTGTTTGTGCATGTCATTCGGACACAAAGGCACCCTAAGAGCTAAACGTAGTAGCTAAATCCTTAGGTAATTAACACTAACATGGGAGAGAACATTGGCAACTGGGCCACCCAATCTACTAGAATTGTTTGTTCAAGACATGCCTCTTCCAACACGATGTGATGATTCATCCGGCCTCGTCGTAGGCAAACAAGCCACGATGAAGTTGAGCCACATTTCGAGCCAATGTTGCAAGCAGTTCAAGTGGCTGAGTGCTTCCTCTCGCTCCTTCCTCCCTTCCTTCCACCGTCCAGCTGGAAATTTGTTTCCATCCAGACACAACACACTTCAACTCGGAGCTGCAAACGAGCAGAAACCTGGGCGATTCACTCACACGCGATACGACGTCATTTAAACGCGCCGTGGTCCCTTTTTCGACAATACCCTCCTCTCTCTCCCTCCATCTTCTCTAACATCGAGAAACCAGGGTTTTATCGCACGCACACTATCTCGCCTCGACATAAACTCGTCTGCTGGTGACAAAGCAGTTGTGTTGCCTGAAGTCTTCGACTCTTCGACTCCTCAACACACTTTTTTTCCCTCCCAACTCTGCCGCGCAGTACAAATATGCCAGGCTTTGAAGATCCGCACATGCCTCGCTTCGAAGATTCGCCAATGGGCGAAACCGTCTTCCGCCGTCGCCAAGTGTCGGTTCCCAGCTCGGAGTAAGATGACCTCCTCTGACCCTGTCGGGCGTGAAACTAACTGGCGACAGCTTCTTCTCGGCCGGCGAAAGTGAGTCTCCTCGAGACTCCCTCGATGCCGGCGACGACCGTGTGGCCATAAATTCTAGCCTTGTCGCGCAAGCCAGCTATGGAGACGGCGAGGAATCTTCTGCTTCCTCGTCGGGAGAAGAAAAAACTCCGACCCCCAAGCGCGCCCAGCCTGCTCTGCCCGCGGACCCTTTTCTCTCGGACGACGAAGAGACTGCACAGCCCAAACCAGAGCCCAAGGCACCACCTGCCAAGCGCCGACGCCGTTCTACCATGTCAGAGGGCGAGCCCCGACGCTCCAGCCGTCTTTCCGTCGTTGTGCCTCCCAAGGAACAGGCCGCCACTGGTGCCGTGGAGAAGAAGGGACGTGGCCGACCACCCAAGGTCGCGAAGAAAGGTCGCGGTCGCCCACCCGCGGCCGAGAAGAAGGATACAGCCGTGGTCGAGAAGACGGATACACCCGCAGTCGAGAAGAAAGGTCGTGGCCGCCCACCAAAGGTCGTGAAGAAAGGTCGCGGCCGGCCTCCCAAGGTCGTCGACAAAGCCGAGACAGACGTTTCCAGGCGCGAATGGGAGGTGGAGAAGGTTATCGACTCCCAGATCGACGCCGTCACAAACGAGCATTTCTATCGGGTCAAGTGGAAGGGGTATGCGGCAAAGTTCAACACTTGGGAGCCGAAGAAGCATCTGGGCCACTGCCGCAGGGCGATTGAAGCGTTTGAGAAGGGTACTAAGAAGCGTTGAATTACGGTGGATTTGGGTTGCTTGATCTGGGGTGAGGACATCAAGTGGATGAAGGGCGGCATACGTGAGAAGCAAGAGGTGATGTTTAGCGAACACAGACTCTTACATTCATGACTACCTTATTTTCCTCTACCCTTAGTATCGTACAAGCAGCAGCCTAGCCAACTAGAACTTACAACCCATTCTGAAACAACGTCGCCAATCCCGCAGCAGCACTAGCAAGCGGCAACACACTCCGTCCCAAATTCAAAGCCGCCCACCTCCCAACCAACACCGTAACCTCCTCCGCTCCCGCCGCGCTCGTCCCGTGAGCTGCGGCGTGCAGAAGGGCGTTAGTGCCGGACATGAAGAGGTACGTGTACGGCACAATGGCCACGGCCAAGGCGGCGGCGGCCACGAAGCCCTTCCAGGCGGAGGCAAAACCGCGCTGGCGGGCTTCGTAGGCGGCGTAGAGGTAGGCGGCGGCCGAGGTGGCGGCTATCTTGGGCATGATGGAGACGCCGCGGGCGAAGAACTCTGCCCAGACGGTGGCGGTGGATGAGGATGCGAGGAGGGCGCCTGGGATGCCGACGAGGGAGATGCTGGCTATGGCGCCTGTGTAGGAGGGTTAGGAGGAGATGTCATATGTTATGGGAAAGGGGGAGTGTGTATACCGGAGGACCAGGCGGAGCCAACGACGCCGGTGGCCACGGCGAGGAGAGACGGAGTAGTAAGTTGCATATTGAAGAGGCTAAGTCCTTGAAGACATTGACTAAGAATCGAATCGGCTATATGACTAAAACAAAAACCACAACGACAAGCTCCAGTGTCCAAGTCAATATATACTTCGTCTTCCCTCGAAATGCGGGGCCGATGATGCAGTCGATCTGAAGAAGCTTGCCTCCGGACTTCCCACCTTGTCCGTTCCATCAAACCACGCGGACTTTGACGGGCAATCCAAAGTCCGTCGCATCTCCAACCTCCAAGATACCATTGCCTCTCTTCCCAACATATATATAGCCCAAGTTTCCAAACCCATTCTCGCGTACGTACCTAGTTGACCATCAGGCACTGGCCTTGACTCCCCTCCTCGCCATGAACCCGCGCAACTCAATCTTCCGGGTCACATCCCTCAAATCGTCCTCCACCCACGCGCCGCTCGTCTCGAAGCCAGCCTTGCTCAAGACGCGGTGACTCGCGAGGTTGATTCCCTCCGTCGTCGCCGCGATGACCTCGTTCTTGACTTCGCCGTCGCCCCGAACCGTCCTCGCGTCCACGGCAATTTCAACCTCCTCCCGCGGCAGTTCCCACCAAGCCTCGAGAAACGCCTCGAGGAACTCGGTCGCGTACCCCCGGCCCCAAAAGTCCGGATGCAGCATGTATCCGACCTCGGGCCAGCCCTGACTGCCCCTGAAGTTCCCGCTGCCGCCGATGCCGATGATTTGGCCCGTCGTGGCCAGTGTGATGGCCACGTTGAAGCGCTGCACGTCTTGGGGTGGGAGTTGGAGAGAGAAGTTGCCGCGGCGAGTCTCGTCGAGGTCGGCGTCGGGTCGGCCTTGGATGCTCCAGCGCATGACTTCTGGGCGGGCGCGGATGGCGTGCAGGGCTTGCAGGTCGGAGGCGTCGTCTTTGAAGGGCCGAAGGATGAGGCGGTTTGTCATGATGGTTCGGCGTTGGGGGTTTGGCGGGAAGGGGTAGATGGGGAGGGTGGTCTTGATGGTGACTCGTTGGATGTCTGATGGGGGATCCATGACGGCTGGTGATTCTGAGGCCATGGGGGGGATTCTGGGAGAAGAACGGATGAACTATGTTCAATGTCTTTTATCCAAGTGAGTGCTGATATATGTTCTTTATGTTACCTTCACATTTTGACTCAATTCACGTTTCCGTCGTTCCACCGCTCGTGAGTCAGACAACACTCATTAACGACCTCCCACTTCAAGTTACAGCGCCCACTTAGCAACCGATTCCTAAATACTCCAAGTGGTCGATACCCGGCCGTGTTCGCCGAATTCGACTACTCCTAGTCTACCAACCAATTGACAGAATATATACGAGATATACGAGACGCGAAGGAATGCACAATGCACCAGATGGGAGGATTTGTCTCAAGTGAATTTTTCAAGGCCTCATTCTTTGTTTGCTCATGGATGTAAAAAATTAGTCCAAGCCCTATGAGCAGTGTGGGGTTCGTTTCCTATCCCGGCCGACTATCACGGCGAAAGTCAAGCCTCGAACCGCAACTCTCAACGCCTCAGGACGGTTTCCTTTCTGCGCTTCGCTGATTTGATCTCATTACCATGAGCGACTCCCGCGCGCACGAAATCCTCAGCCTTGTTCCATCCAACGTCTTCAATCCTTCATCCGTCAAGTGACAATGAGCAGCAGCAACAGCAGCGCCACCACCACCCAACAAGGCCACCAACCCCCACCGGCGCCGGCAAAGGTCCTCAGCTGCTCCAGCTGTCGCCACCGCAAGATCAAGTGCGACAAGGCCCAGCCCGCGTGCACGCAATGCTCGCGCTTCGGCTTCGAGTGTCTGTACCCGTCGCGGAAGCCCACGCGCCGGGCCCCGCGGCCGCGTCAGACGGAGCTGATGGATCGCATCAGTCGTCTCGAGAGCATCGTGGGGAAGGCCGACCCGGCGAAGCTGCACCAGCTGGACCTGGAGCTCAACAAGCCCGCCAGCGCCGGGTCCAAGGCCGGAGAGCCCGTCAAGGAGACGTCGTCGTCGTCAACGGCCGCCGCCGCGGCAGCAGCAGCAGAGCCAGAGTCGCCTTCTCAGCCGGTACCCAGGTACTTGAGTAGCGAGTTTTGGGGCCACTTGTGCGCAGAGGTCGAGGGTATCAGACAGGCGCTGGATCAGCCGTCGTCGACCGACGATGACGACGACGACGAGGGCACGAGTCCCGAGTCCGTCGACGCCAACAACATGCTTTCCACGCACAGCGGTCCGTCTGGCTTTCTCTTTGGTAATCCAGACTATCAGGCCAGACAGCCGCTGCTTCACCCCCCGCCCGAAATGATGGCTCGCCTTTGGGCCTTGTACATTCAGAACGTCGACCCCCTGGTGAAGATCCTCCACAGACCTACCATTGCGAAAGCGCTGCAAAAGTACACCGAGTATCGCACGTTAGCTCCGCCGACGAATGCCTTGATTTTTGCCATTTATTTTTGCGCCGTTGCGAGTCTTAAACCACACGACTGTCTGGAGGAACTGGGTGAGACGTCCGACGTCCTCGTCGCGAGGTACCGGAATAGCATCGAGCGAGCCCTCGCCGAGGCAGATTACTTGAACACGAATGACCTAGAGACGCTCCAAGCTCTCGCCCTGTATACAGTACGTACCAAGTCACAATGTTTCCTTCAATCTTTCTCACAGTCCCATAGTCCATGATCCGATGCTGCGACGTCAATCGTTCATCCTGGGCCCTGACAGCCCTCCTCATCCGCCTCACCCAAGGCCTAGGCCTGCACCGCGACGGCCAGGGAAAGCGCTTCACGCCCTTTGTCGCCGAGATGCGCCGTCGCCTGTGGTACTTTTGCATCGTGCTCGACGTCCGCGGCTCCGAGGACCGCGGCTCCGACGCCATCCTCACAAACTCCTTCTACAACACCGTCCTGCCCACGCCCATCGACGACGACGACTTCGGCCCCGACACCCCCGGTCCCCTCGTCCCCAAGGAGTCCGGTCCCGCCGACAACGTCATCCTCATGTGCACGTCGACCTGCTCCCGCATCTTCGGACACATGGCCCACC
This sequence comes from Thelonectria blattea, assembly GCA_024115155.1. Lineage (NCBI taxonomy): Eukaryota > Fungi > Ascomycota > Sordariomycetes > Hypocreales > Nectriaceae > Thelonectria > Thelonectria blattea. Next base: position 13,396 of record JAMQMW010001674.1, read on the forward strand.
GCCCTTCGTCCTCGGCCCAGGCCGAGTCCGTCGCCTACACGGAAAAGGACCTCGTGACGCACATCCGGTCTCTCGAGGACAACTTCATCCACACCGCCGTCGACACGCACCTGCCGTCCGTGTACGCCTCGGAGATCACCCGCCTCGTCATCCTCAAGATCTGGCTCAACATCCAGTACCCCTTCACCGAGACCGTGGCCCCCGTGCGCCCGCGCGTCTCCCGCGAGACCATGCTGCGCACCGCCCTGTCCGTCATGGAGCTGCGCGATCGCATGACCCAGCGCGACTGGGGGGGAAGCTTCGACTGGTGGACCGATACCTACGTGCAGTGGCACCCGCTGGCCGTCGCCCTGGCCGAGCTGTGCGTGCAGACCGAGGGCGAGCTGGTCGAGCGGGCTTGGGCCGTGGTCAATCGGAGCTTTCCCAAGTCCAAGGGGAAGATTGCGGATACTTCGAGGGGCGCGCTGTGGCGGCCCATCAAGAAGTTGCTCAAGAAGGCCAAGGCGGCCAAGGCGGAGGCGCTCATGGGGAAACTGAGCATCAGCGAGCCCGTCGCGGTGCCGGAACTGCCGATGCCGCTTGACCTCCCCGAGCCTATATCGGAACCCTTCATAGAGCCGGGGTTCCCAGTCCCGTCGGGTTTCTTACCGGATACCTTCGATTCCATCATGATGGACCCTTCGATCCTGTTCAACTACCCTCCCGAGCTGAGCATGATGGACGTAGGGCCCGAGTTAGGGGGGCAGCAAGGCTCGGAGTGGACGTTTTGGAACGAATTCTTGAGCGACACGAGACAGGACACTTCTCCGGGCGGCGGGAGCGGAGCGGCAGATTCGACTTGACGATTTCACGATTTAAGCTGGTTAATGGCCCAAACACCTCTTTTAGTTCTTTTAGAAACCCAATCAATTGCATCACCCCTCACACACACACCACGTGTAGCATGCTCAAGAATTTTTGGTTCATTCATTGCTCGTTTTATCGAGCAAATGCAGTTGATATTTCCATGATCCGTAGTAACACCCGCAGAGCCTGCCCAACCGTCCTCGAAATCGAAAACACTCTTAAGCGAAAGTGGAAGGTCGCTTGGCGCTGAAGATCTTCTTGGCGCTCTCCTTGGGGACGCGGTGGGGGAGAGGGAAGCTCAGGCCCTTCTGGGTGAGCTGGCGGATGTAGGGTCGCTTGACGTCCTCGGTCTTCTCGATCTCAGCAACTCGGAGGACCTGCTCGAGGTTAGTATCCGGGCCTGGGCGGGGGGTTGTTGCTGGTGTATACGCACGTGGATCGACCTGAAGCGGGCACGGTGGCGGGCGGCCATGTCGGAGTAGAGAGACTCGACGGCGTCGGTTCGGGAAAGCTCACGGTACTCCTTGTACATGTTGTGCGTACCCGAGCGGGAGTCGTATCGCAGCCAGACACCGAAGTTCTTGACCTTGAGGGGGTGGGCCTCGTGGATCTGGGAAGCCAGCCGGGTCAGCAAAGTCCTCCGTGTCGTGCATGTCCTCTCGAAATACCTACCACCTTGACGCTCACGATCTCACCGGTGGCCTTCTTGACCTTTCGGAGACCACGCAGGAAATACCAGTACCGGGACTTGGCGACCGTCTCGTTGGGAGCGAAGATGGTCATGCGGTACATGGCGGGGGTAGGGTTGGCCTCAGTGGGCAAGTGGCGGCCAATGACCTCGTATTCCTGAAGACGACCTGGGGGAAACAGTCAGTATGCATTTCTGGTGGTTGGTTGTGTATTTCAATGCCGCGCGCCGTGTGTGGGTTGAGGTGCAGCCGTCTTGTCGAATTTGTCAAAATGTCAAATGTCGAAATTCCGTGGCCTCGTAGTCGACGCAGGTTCGTCCGATGACAATCGCTATGCCTCCAAAAATTCTGCAAGTCGACGCGGCAAAGGACTCTCAAGTCGCAGAAGCCAATCCTCATTCCAGGTGCCGTCCCTTGCCTCACAATTCGAAAGTCGAAAATTGTCGTGCATCATTTCCACCACGGCGCGCGGTTTCGTCGATTCGTCTGCATGAGCGGAATGGAGGGGAATGCTTACCCATCTGTAATAACTGTCAGTGATATCCCTTGAGCGTCGTGATGTTGGCGACCTACGGTGACGGTTGTCAAGTGCCTTCCGACTATCGCGAATGTTTAAAGATGGCCGAAGTTGCAGGAGTCGCACCGAGATTTTTTTTTGTGCGGAGATGTGGGAGGGCTAAAGAAACGAAGCTCTGGAGGGCTTGGACCCCAACAGCGATTGGTCAGATGGGACCCATCGCGAAATGTATCACGTGCGCAGTCACTGGGCGTTCTGGCGAGACTGGGATCCACTGTCCAATCAGCAACGGCAACGCGCTCACCTCAAGAGCGGCAGGGACGACGAGGACGATATCAAAAACGTCATCTTCGTTCAATAATAATTCCCGTCAAGCACTTCAGTCTCCTTTTTCATCATCTCCAGACCCTGTGATCCAGCCGGTCGTTTATTTACCCATCTTACGCCAACTTACCTCTCGGTCTCCTCAGCCCAACGACCTCGTCATGAATGAACTCTTTGATGACTTTGGCAAGGCTCATGCCAGTCAAAACGGCTACGGAATAGCCCAGACACTCTCGCCCGTCGCTCCTCCCGGCCATCCTCATCGTCTGAGAGCTGTGCGGCAGAGCACCAATTCTCACAGTGTCAAAAATGACATCAAGCACTTCATTAAGAGCAGCACATCACACCGCCGCAAACTGGACCACGATGAGGTGATTGGTTGGGTCGACGTATACACGGCTTACTGGAATGCCGTCGGTGAAATCTTGGCTGGTGAAAGTGGAAACGTACGGTATTCCTCCTTCCGAGATAGATGCCTTGGCTCACCGTCGACAGGGTTCGTGGACGAGAGTGTATGAGTTGTGGAAAGACTTGACCTCGATGCTTATCCGAGGGTATAATTCCCACGGTTTCGAGGCATGGACGATACCTTCTCTATACATGGTAGGGAAGTACCTCCGCTTATTTGCCATCAAGTCCGACGAGGAGCGCAGTCGCACGGCAAACGACCCCTCTGTCGGATCTGCGCTGCTGCAGGACGATTTTGATTCCGAGGTTGATAAGCAGGGGCAACTGAGAGACTGCGAGCAACACTTGAAGCGCATATTTACCCTTTGTCTGAACGACCGGTAACACTCTTCTCCCTGATCACTCAACATGCGGTCTAACACATCTCAGAGCACCACTGGAAGAGTCGAGAAAATGGGGCATCTACTTTGTCATCAACCTGCTTTTCAAGACGTACTTCAAGCTGAACTCGGCATCCCTTTCAAGGACCATCCTTAAGACGCTTGCTGTCTATAAAGATAAGGGGGACATGCCACCCCTGGAGATGTTTCCCAAGTCTCAGAGGGTGACATTCAAATACTACGAGGGCGTGTTGTTCTTTCTAGAAGAAAACTATCTCGAGGTAGGTTTACATGGAGTTGCTTTCGTGTGCATGACTGATTGACGAACCAGGCCGAATCACATCTGACAGAAGCGTGGGGGCTCTGTCACAAAGACGCTCGACCACAGGCTGAGTACGCTCCGCATGATTGTGAGTTCCGATGCATCACTGACAATGATAGGCGCATCCTTACCTACCTCATCCCTTGCCGCCTGCTCACCAGCCACGTCCTCCCAACAGAGGCCCTACTATCAAATTTCCCTCGCTTACAGGAGCTGTTCCTCCCATTGGCCAGGTGCATCAAGAGCGGCAACCTGCGTGCCTTCGACCTTGCCTTGCAGAAAGGCGAGGACGAATTCGTCAAACGACGCATCTACCTGACGCTCGAGCGGGGCCGGGATATTGCCTTGCGTAACCTGTTGCGCAATGTCTTCATCGCTGGAGGCTTCGACGAGGCAAAAGAGGGCGAAGCTCCTGTGCGCCGCACGCGCGTGCCCGTGGCCGAATTTCACGCCGCCATCAGCATGTGCAGCGGCGGGGGGTTGATCGATCCGGATGAGGTTGAGTGCCTGCTGGCCAACATGATTTACAAGGTGAGTCGTCGTCACGTTCGCTCCGTTAGGCGCCGGTTGCCTCTGGAACCAGTCGAGTGACTTGGAATATGGTGTAAATGTTCAAAATCGGAATCTCGGGGACATGTGGCAGTCATTTGACTAAATACTCGTCACTTCATGGCTGCCTCGCCCAGTTGTCTGCCTGGGGCATCAACCACGATTCTAATCCCACACCCCTTACCCCAGATACCAGCCCTGCAAGATCTGAGTCACTAACCAGAATCTTCTTCCCAGGATCTCATGAAAGGCTACATCGCTAGAGAACGAGGCATCGTGGTGTTGTCCAAGAAGGGCGCCTTCCCTGGCACGGGCGTGTGACGAGACAAATCGTCGCTGGGGCGAAGGTCGCTGCACGGGGCGCAATACGAGGATATGCAATGCAAGACGGTCGTCTGCACTCTGTTGGGCTCGCCGTCGAAGGATATCGCTGCGTGAGGTAGGACTCGGTCCTCGGTGCGGCAACAATGACGCTTATCTCGACAAATCAGACCAAAGACCAGCCGAACCTTTGCTTGCTTTTTTCCTTACCCCTTGCTGCTTTGGTTCCCCGAGACTGAACATGCCGTCCGAGTTCTTTTGCGCCATTTTCACGCCGAAGCACAAGAGCGTGCATGACATTAGCTCGTTGCTCTCAGGCCTTCATCCCTACTCTTCGAGCTGGGCATTATCACATTCATCCCAAAAAAAGAAGTTTCGATATTTTCTCATCCCAGTGACTTACACTTGAACTGGCCAATCCTGGGACTTTGCTGGTCCCCATCCATTAACGACCGTGGTCCGCAAATCGCACCCCCAGGGCATGTAACTGACTCACTCGTTTGTTCCTATTACGGGGAAGGGATCCGACACAAGAAGATTCGTTTCAGAATGTATCAGTGGGTCGATATCACAGTTTTCTCCAAGTGGCTTGGCGGAGGATGTGGTGGTGTGAATGGAATTTCCCCATTCACACCATTTTCTCTCCGTGAAGTTCACGATCAGGGGCAACGCAAATCTGAGGGCAGCAAATGTGACAACACCGCATGTGCAAGCACGTCACAGCAAGAATGGGACGAAAATCCGGTCATTCCTTTCAATTTTGTTTGCGCTCTCTAAAAGTAAACCACGCAAAAAAGCGAACGTCGTGAATAATGATACAATGGTCCGCCCGCGCGTTGTTGTCAGTCTTATTTGGTATCCGAATAAACCCATCCCAATAACCTGCCCGAGGCAATCTTTACCGCCGTGTGAAGTAAAACAACCGTAAGCTCCAAGATGAAACAAAAAAAAAAACTCTAGGAAAAAAAGGAAAAAGGTTTCGAAAAAATATCCAACCGAGAAGAGTAGTCGTACAGGGGAAATGGAGAACCAAAAACAAAAAGCCTGCAAATGAAGTGCATGTCGTTACCGTAGAATTCCCAACGCCCCGTTTAGAAACAAATTTTTAGGTGGTGTTTCTTCCTTTAGATTCGAATCCCGCGAAAAGGAGGACAGAAGAAGCAGAGAAGTGACATGCCATTAAGGATGAAAGGTCGTGTGCATGAGACGGCATTAAGAGAAGTGGCGATTGGATCGCGGAGTGTTCCTAGAGCGTGTGAGTAAAGGATTACCATGAAGGGAAGGAAATGACTCACTGTGCAGATGAAATATCGTCAACGTGGTTGCAAAGAGCAACGAAGAGATCAAAGAAGAGTTGAGTTCCGCCGTTGTACATCTCGAGTTGCATCGTTCCGCTCCGCTTAAAAGTGCTGCGAGAACGGATGATGAGTGCGAGATAATGGGCGCGAAGCTTCGAGTCGGTGTCTGGCGTGTGGTTGTAGGCGTATCTGGCCGAAGCCAAGATGGTGCTGCATTGGATCCCAGACTCTGCTCTCCAGTTAGAATCGTGGGAATGAACTCGAGTTCGGAGAAGCACTCACGAAGTCCTTGTTTCCGCAAAGCCAGCTTCTTCAGCTCCTCAAGACCATACTTCTCAGCGGCGCAGTAAACGACAGTATCCTTAAGAAGATCCCCATCAACACCGCGATGATAGACGGTGCTCTCAAGGGCAGCTCGGTCTCCTTCCTCAGCAGGCTCCAACTCCCACGAGTTCCGGCGCTTGTTGTGCACGAGGCGAGGGTAGTAGTCGCCCTTGTAGAGGTATTCCAGGACGGAGCTGAAGATTTGGGGCTCCTCGTCGGGCAGAGAGATTCGCTTCGTCGCGGCGTCCATGTAGCCGTTGCGGAGGGCGTGGCTGAAGAAGGGGCTGTGGCAGAGGACTTCTTCGTGGGCGGCGAAGAGGCGCTGTTCGGCGCCGACGACGAGCGTGACGATGGCGGAGGTGAGGTTGCTATTAACAAATCGAGTCAGTGTATGAAACAAGAAAGCAAAACGTAGATACATACTTGCTCATGGCGGTGTCGTCAGATGCGGCAGCAGTCGAAGCCGTCGCCGGCCTGCGGTGGCGAGATTCATGTCGTCGCTTGGTGACGCCGCTGTCCTTGCTAAAGGACGATGCTTTGCTGAAAGACGAGCTCGACTTGCTTTGTCGGTGGCTCTTGGTGAAGCTCTTGCTCGATCTTGAAAACATCTTTGCGAGTTTGATGAGATTTGACAAAAAATAGTGTCAAATCGTGATTAAATGGCGATGATGGCCGAGGGTATTTATGGTTTGAGAGCGAACGGAGAAATATCAGGCAGCAAACACAGGCGTCGATCTTTTGGCAGGGTGGGTTGAAAAAACGAAAAAAGAGAGAGAAAAAGCGTCGGAATATCTGGACAATTTGGACCTACCTCAGGCTTTGAAACCAGATTGCACGAAGCTAGATAGCTCAAACCACAAGCGGGACGAGAGGGAAGAGGCCGTCTTTATAACTCTCCCTGCTGCTCCGTGCAGAAAAAGTGCGGATTCTGCCTACATTCGTACCCCTGGCGGAATGTAGTGTTGGGAGGGGGAGTGCATCTACTAAGTTTTCGCCCTGGCCTTTTTGGTGTCGGTGATAGCGTCGTCAATGCGACGCGTCCGCTCCCTCAGCGGGCGTGTTGAGTGGGGTGCCAAACTTCCACGTGGTCACGTGACCAAGTTGATGCCTAACCAGGCCACAATCATGGCGGAGCGAGGGGCGTGCGCGCATCGCGTTGGCGTAAAGTGGTGGGCACTAAGAGCGCTGGAAAATGCGGACGACATCCGCTGTAAGGGCAGGGATCTTAAACCCATCGATCCCAACAGAACAGCCACGAAGCCGCCTCGCCGAACACATTTCGAGTCACCAGCGCAGGAATAGCTCAGGGGGGGGCGAGGCGAGGCTCAGAACCCCTCCCCTGGTGGCTGCTCGGTAGTTTTGCCTTTTGGGTGGGTTGTTGGAAGTGGTGTGGGACAAGTTCCGCGGGACAGCTACGGCGTGCTCTCGCAAGGCAGAAGCTCTCCAGAGGCTGGGACTGGATGGTAGTGCATGCTCGACGATGGAGCTGCGAGGCTCGCATTTCCTGGGCGAGCTGGACCAGATTTTTTGGAATATTGCTTCTTCGTTGTTTGAAGATTCAATTGGGCTCAATTAGGAACGTCATCGGTCCTTGTAGTGCCCGCGTTGTTGGCCGAGTCGGATTCTTGATATCTAATTCTCACGACTCCAGGAGACGCCATTATCACAGCTTCTCCCTTTGAGCACACGCTCGGCTCTCCCTCAAACCCCATGCTTTTTTTCTAGGCGGACCACATGTTAGATTGCCATCGTCCATGGTACTGCATCCGGACCCCTCCACATCAATTAAAGCATCCCGGGTTTGCTACGGACTAGTCTCGCTAGTGTCGAGGCTGCTGGGAAGCTATCCCGAGATGCTGTTTGACCGTGACGGCATCGTTCGCATTCACGAGGTCGCACAATCCCTGTCTCCCACCATGTTTGTTGGCCGAGATGACCCGACCTCACGTTTGCTTTATACCATGTACCGTAGACGTTCGTCATTCAGGGGGAAATGCTCTTCTATTCAGGCCACATCCTCCCCTTTATGGGAAGCAGATCCTGGTGATGGAGCATGTGTTCGACTACGTGTGACGGCCAACGTGATGGACTGCGCAATGGCATCTCTGCCTCCAGCCCTGGTCATGGCCTCGTTGTGAAGTGCCCCGCGCACTCTTCGCCGTTCCACCGGGAGTCCAACCTGCTCGCACCGCTGGAACAGGCGGAGGCCGTGGTCGGCGGGGACGAGCTCGTCTTTGGCGGCTTCGATCATGTATATCCCCGGCCTTCTCGCCTTGTACCTCTGGGCAATCACGCCGAGGTTCGTCAAGCTGTCCAGGTGGTTCCAGAGGAAAGGGTACAAGTACTGATACGGCAGCCATTTCTGGGGATAGAGCGCATAGAGCATGTCTCGTGCTGAGGTGAAGGGGGTCTCCAGTATGAGAGCGTCCGGGGTAAGGTCTGACGGCCGCTTCTCTTTGGCAGCCAGGTTTGTTGCGAAGCCGCAACCAATGCTCTGGCCCCAAAGCAATACGACCGGCTTCACATCGTCCACTCCCGCGTATCGTTGCTTGTGCAATTGTGTCACCCACCGCAGCGCCGCCTCAGCATCCAGATTTATTCCTCGTTCGTGTGGTCGGTCGTGTGAAGTCCAGTAGCCTCGGTAGCTCACGCAGACCATGGTGTAGAGGGAATCATCGGCGTCTTTTACTCGACGGAGGATCCAGGAAAGATCAGGGAGTCGGGGTGGCAGCGAGGAGGCGTTTCCTAGAATCGGAGGTGAGCTGTGCATCAACAGTCAATTCCAGCAACAAACCTTGGAAGTACAGAATGTAGACGGGCTTCTTGTTCCTTTCTGTGCGAGACGGTGCCGACACATCAGAGACGCAAAGAGCAATCTCGGTGCCATCCAAAGACTTGATCCTCTCCTCCCGCCACTCAACGCCACCGCATTCCTTGGCAAACTCGGCAATGGTCATGCTCCGGGAATTGGGCGGCAGGAAGGGATTGTAAATGATGGTATTCTGGAACATGATCATGGCCATGCACTTCCACGTCCAAAGCGCCACGAAGAGACCACCAAAGACCAGTGGAGGCATCAAGAAAGGCGCAACGTGGAAGCACCGTCTGCAGCGGCCAAGATTCCGATCGCGAGCGGCAGGCCTCGAGTCGCATGCGAGCAACGGTAAGGCCCGCGGCAGCACTCGCAGGTCGATGCACGACAGAGGTCGCGATGCGGCGAGGCGGAATGGGTTCAGGGCCATGGTGCGGCAAATACGGGCGCTGTTAGGCGCGACGAGCAGGCGGATCACAGACGTGGCTCTGACATGTTCGCTCGCGACTGGACTGGACTCGACATGCGGATGATGGGATTGACGATGGTGTTGCCAGAGAGGCGCATGACATTTGATAACCGGGGCCGAATGCGAAGCTGGGCCAATCCTCGACGATTGATGAGGGAGAGCTGCAAGACGGTCGAGAAAATGGATCCAAAACTTGATGGACTGATGACATGGGTCATTTCAAATCAAGCACGCTGCAGTGGAGATGACGCCTACTTTTTACACTTTGGGGATAAACCTGTGGGCGTTTTGACAGCTCGTGACTTCAGTCTAGTCCAAAAATGGTGACGAACATGTGCTCAAATACTCCATGGCCGTGCGGAATATCCCACCCGTTGATGTCTTCCAGAATCTCCAGCTTCAGCCCGAAACCACCCAACTTTCCAGGATACAACCGTCACCGTATTTAGGTTGCGACCGCCGAGGCTACTGCACGAACACCTTGATACCTAACGGCGAGCGGCTGTTGCCTTCCATTCAGGAACCAAACGATTCACATACCTTGAAAACTATCCCACATTTCTCTTCTTCAATCTTTTATTCTCCCCACCCGCCGCAAACCCAACCATTAACCCTCCCTCGACAATACCTGCCTACCACTATTCAACAACGAAATTACAAACCACCACCGTCACAATGCCTGGATCAGTAGATAAAGAGAGCAGCGATGGCCACGCTCACATCGACATCCCCGAAGACCTCCCATCACCACGAGAAGAAGGCGAAACGAGTCCAATCATGAGAAACAGCAAAGGTTGGGACGGCAAGCTGCGCATCCCCAAGGGGGCGCTCATATCGAATCCTGAAGCACTCTCCGACCCCGAATACTCGGACGACGAAAATGTCCTAGAAGGTGCCGAGATTGCCGCTGACGAAGGTAACACGGCCGGCAAACATACCGTCGAGGACATCAAGCTGACCCGTGCCGTGTTAGATCTACTCGACGACGAGGACTCCGATACCGACGAGATCGTGCTCTCTCACTCGCGCGTCGGCTCAATAGAAGCTCTGAGGCTCGACCGCTTTAAGAATGTGGCCCGCCTCTGCCTCCGCCAGAACAGCATCCAGGAGATTACTGGCCTCGCCGGCCTTGCCGAAACGCTACAAGATCTCGACTTTTACGACAACCTGATCTCGCACATCCGCGGCCTCGACGAGCTTACAAACCTGACGAGCCTTGACTTGAGCTTCAACAAGATCAAGCACATCAAGCATGTCAACCACCTGACCAAGCTGAAGGACCTCTATTTCGTGGCCAACAAGATCGGCAAGATCGAGGGCTTGGAGGGGCTGGACAAGCTGAAGTCGCTGGAGTTGGGCTCCAACCGAATCCGAGAGATTAAGAACCTGGAGACGCTTACCAGCCTGGAAGAGCTCTGGCTAGCAAAGAACAAGATTACCGAGATTGGCGGCCTCGGCGGCCTGCCAAACCTGCGTCTGCTCAGCATCCAGTCCAACCGTATCAGCGACCTATCTCCCCTCAAGGACGTCCCCGGTCTCGAGGAGCTGTATATCTCGCACAACGCCCTCGAGTCGCTCACGGGAATCGAGGAGTGCGCCAACCTTCGGGTGCTCGACATCAGCAACAACAAGGTCGCCAGCCTGGAGGGACTCGGGCCGCTGAAGAAGCTGGAGGAGTTTTGGGCAAGCTACAATCAAATCTCGGATCTCAAGGACGTCGAGCAGCACCTCAAGGACAAGGAGGAGCTGACGACAGTGTATTTCGAGGGCAACCCGGTACAACTTCGCGCGCCAGCTCTGTACAGGAACAAGGTGCGGTTGACACTGCCTCAGCTGAAGCAGATTGATGCCAGTAAGTTTCATCCCGTGGTATTGGTCAGAACTGTTCTAATCACAATCACTTAGCTTTCGTCCGCGTGTAGAGGCATGGCCGGCAGGTTCCGATGATGAGGCGTAACGGAAGGCGTTTGGGGCTTTACTTCATTGCATGAGAAACGACCCAAGGAGAAGACAGAATCACAAAGTGTCACCAAGGGAATGTGACGAAATTTGTCAAATTTTGGAGCTGGATTTCTCATGATTCATAGTCAACATTTTCTACACACGTCGGGGGTTTAAGTAAGGAGGTCATATGCTTGTATTCTAGGTGGACTCCCGCGAGTCCTTGGGCTACAAGATACGGCCATCAAATGAACAAACGCCCATGATCCCAAAGCAAAGTCGTTTCCATGATTCTTTATTGTTTACGTGTGTGCTCCCTTTCTAGGCAAAGATCCAAAGCTTCTCGGTAGGGAAGTACTGGAGACTGGTTAGCATGATCCTATGCGACCAAAAAGGGGAGAGGGGTAAAGGGGTAAAGGGAGACCTACGTTGGTGGGCTGGTTGAACTTGAGGTGCAGGTCCATCTTGGCAATGCGCTGCATGTCCTCGTCGGGAATATCAAAGGCAGTGCAGTCGAGGTTCTCGAGCATGACGTCCTCGCGGGTCGTCTTGGGAATAACGGCCAGGCCCTGCTGGGTGGCCCATCGGAGGAGCACCTGGGCGGGCGACTTGCCCAGCTTCTCGGCCAGGTTGACGAAGACGTCGTGCTTCATCAGCGGCGACGCCGACTTTGCGCGGTCCATGTCCAGCTCGATGAAGCCCGTGGGGCCAAACGACGAGTAGGCCGTGACCTGGATACCCTCCGCGCGCGCGAGGCGCACCAGCTCGGGCTGCTGGTAGTACGGGTGCAGCTCGACCTGCAGCGTGGCGGGGCGAATGGTGGCGTACTTGAGCAGATCGTAGACGGCCTGGCTCTGGAAGTTGGAGATGCCGATGGAGCGGGCGAGGCCCTTCTCGACGAGCTTCTCCATGGCGCCCCAGGTCTCCTGGTTGGTGGCCTTTGACCAGCGGATCTCGGACTCGCCGTCGTAGTGCCAGCCGGGCGGGTACCGGACGGCCGGGTCGACGTATTCGAGGGCGACGGGGAAGTGGATGAGGAAGAGGTCGAAGTAGTCGATCTGCCAGTCGGCGAGCTGGCGGCGCGTGATGGGCTCGACGTTGGCTTCGTCGTGGTACGTCTGCCAGAGCTTGGAGACAATGAAGAGGTCTTCGCGCTTGACGAGGCCGTCGGCGATGGCGCGGGCGACGCCTTCGCCGCACTCCTTTTCGTTGCCGTAGTCTGGGAGAGTTGGCGGTTAGCTATGGGTGAAGCTATAGGTAAAGCTATGGGGGTGAGGGGTAGTGAAGCTTTGACGAGGGGCTGCAGGTATGACGCTTGGAGGGGTAGAAGCGCAGGGGGTTCATGACGAGCAGTCCAACCGCCAGAAGCTTCATCATGGTAAAGGGCAGACAACTCACCACAGGCACCATCCAAAAGTCGGTATCCGTTCTTGATGGCATTGTACACCACGTCGGCCGTGTTGTTCTCGACCTTCCAGAGGCCGAAGCCCACCTGGGGCATGTCGTAGCCGCTGCTGAGCTTGATGGAGGGGACTTCAGCCATGGTTATGATTCGAAGTGAGTAATTAACACTGGTTGTAGAAAAAGGGATGAGTAAAGACAAAGAGGGAGAGAAGGAGAAATCAAGGCCGCGAAGGAAGGGCATCGAAGAGTATTTATGCCGAACCAGAGCTACCCCCCCCTCTGGTCATGGCACCGCAATGGGCCGACAGTCCGAATGGGTAATTTTCAGGGCCCTAGTTTCTTTTCGCATTTCGAGTGTCATGGCAAATTGGTCGAGATGCTATCCTGGAGGAGGGTGTAAGTATACGTAACTTTTTGTGTGGGGGCTGCAGGTGCAATTCATCCGGTGCGGGCGGCGGCTGTTTTGGGCCTCGGAAGACGGAAGGTGAGGCATGGTGATGGTTGGTAATTAGGGGTTGGTCTTGAATTGGCCATTTTTGGTATTTGTTTCACTATGTTGTGGTTTTGAGGAGTTGCGGCATCGTTTGGTGACGATGCTGTACAGTAGATGGAAGAGGGTGTACCAGTGATAGCAGAGATACTCCCAGACCAAACGGACGAGCCAGTGTAAGACTGGATCGAAGGAGTACCCAGATGAAAGAACAACACCACATTGCATAAAGACTAGCTCATCATCAACAGCCTCCAAATACTCCGTACACCTTGACCGACTTTATAAGAAACCCCGGTCCATGACTCCTCTAAATCTGCATCATCCAGGGTAAGCCAGGTGAGCTGCCCAAGGTGAAGCCATCCCACAGCACCACCACGCCGCACCAATGCATCCCAGCATCTCTCTCTCGCATGACAAAAGAAACGAAAAAAGCAACGGCAGAAACGGATCTGCAACCTAGACTGAGTAAAAAAAATGACCTGTTCAGAGATGTCATGATGTCTCATGCAAGGTCCCCCTCCTCCTCCACACACCCTTTGCACACACTCTTTCTTGGCACAGAAAAGAAGGTAACAAGTCTCCGTGAATGCTCATTCGTGCGTCTAAAAGTTGAATGTCCCAAGTGGGCTGGACCACCGAGGTCCGCGAGCTGTGATTGCTGCGGCAGACCGAAGGAGAAAAAAACGTTGCGTTGTTCCCATCGGGCGATGAGGATGCTAGGTTCCCCAGTCTTGGGGAGACGATATCAAGACTGTGTTGTCCGTTTTTGTTTCTTGTGTGTTTCAGACAGCTTCGTAAATGTCTTCTTTTCCTGGAAAACAGAAGAATCCTCATCCTTCTGTCTTGTCAGTCTTGGTGGCGCTGCTTCAGGCAATAATAACTGGATCTTTCGCATTTAGCCTGAATGCCTTCATCCCCACGTCTTCTTCGGCCCGGGGAGTGTCGGTGCGCTTCTCGTCCCACATGCGGCTGCGGCTAAATGACGTGTGTTGTCGAGATGAGACGGGAGAGGTCCGACTTCCTCCCACCGAGGTGAACACATCTCGGTCAGGTCACGAGGCTCGAAGACCTTTACCGTTGAACAGGTCGAGAGAAACACCACTGCTTGTTCAGCTGGTCATGTGAGATGTGGTAACTGATTTCGGCCGTGATTCATGCCCGAGGCGAGGTTTGGAACATGGCGAGTTGTTCGAAGGATGGTGCATGTCTGGTGAGCCTCGATAGGAGAATAGCACTTCGCGAAGGCTATAGCAAAGCCATTTTCTTGGAACGGCTATATAGAGCATCACTATACGTAGGAATGACAAGTACCTAGGAGAATAAATGTCATGTCTTATTTTACGAGACACTATAATCTTGCTCCGAAGACGATAGGAGCCAACAGCGTAGTGTTTTATTTCACCTGGCCCCCTTTCGAATCTTCAAGCGAAAATGGCTGGAAGGAAGAGAAACCCTACGACGACAGATATCGAATAATCTAATAGGGCTATCGCGTAGAGAGAATCACGATGCACTCGTATATCTGGGGTTCATATTATAGCCATACAAATCTAGACCATTACATCGACATCTACTTCACATCTAATACATTATGATCTCGCAGTCGCTGACTATCTCGCACTCGTTGAATATTTCGTCCTTCTCGACATTTCCCCTACACAGCCGCCACGACGCGAGGATTCTGCAGGCCGCGCACGAACACGACTAGCACACAACCATTCCATGCGACGTCATGGCGATACCTGTTCAGAATACGTGTCCGGAGGCTCATAAGCCGTGTTCTTATCCGTGATTCACGGTCAAAACATGACAGAACGTCCCACTTGCAAACTATGTTCGAGTGGCTCGGTGGCTGGCAGGACAACACGCGGAACGCGTAGGCAAGCAAACAGACTTTTACTGATGCCACGAGAATAACACGTCTCGCGATCATGGAGGTTAGATCTCATTGTGTTCAGTGAGATCCATGGAACAGAAGGATTGTTCATCGACATGTTCATCTGAGGAGCCATGATCTCAGAACAAGGGGTATTCAGGGGCGTTCAGGGGTAAATTTTGAAAATAATCAAATGAGCCAAATATCTTGCTCCCGGGCATCTCCCACTTCTATTTACTTGTTTAAGCATCATGAGATGTCTCTCGCGGCGTTGACTGGGTCGCGTCGAGGCAGTCCCAACTACACGCCTCCTGAACGCGTCAGGGGCTGGGCTCACGACCAGCGTTTGACATGACGCGAGGAGCTACGTTCCGAATGGAGGCCTCCTCAACATACGCAAACATTGTTGGAGGTGATTCACTGGCGGTGTGAGGCAGCAGGCGAGCTTTGTTGCTGGGAGACACCAGAACAGAGATGGTGTACTGGGTGGCCGTCGTCGAGGTGATCGAGGATATTACACGGGAAGAAGAAACCAGTAAGAAATAATACATCGCCTAGATCGTAGATAATTATGTATAATTGAATAATTGGGGCTTCATGGGGTGTTCTACTTAGTCATGGCCTGTATAGCATCGGGCTATCTCGACGCTTACCTACTACGGCAGGCGCAGAACACCACGCTGTTCTCCCAGAACACCCCAGAACACCCTCCCAGAACAAACCCTCTGTTCTCGAGAACAGCTCAATGTTCCTGAGAACACACACCCCGGCCAGCTGGTTCGAGCGGCCTCTGGAAATGGGTATCTTCCCTCGTTGCTCCCGGCCTTCCTGGTTTCTCGTCTTTCCCAAACACCATCACGTCAAGAAAGATCAACACCACGGATTTTTCTTTCCATCCCAGATTTCATCAACTCTCGCCATCAGAAAGCCTTCTCATCGCCTTTATTGAATCCCACGCCTTCCCAGAGTCGTTTGTCGCGTCAAGCGGGTGATTTCACCATGGCTGGCGCCGATTTCCCGCTCACTTTGTGGCCGCGGTATACCAACCCAAACCCTCTGATCGACGTCCAAAACACGCAGACCGTCACGAGCGCTATTGTCCGTGGAGACTTGCACGCATGAATTCTCAACACCGACTGGGTGCCTTTGGCCTTGCTGGACGAGAAGGTGCGACGAGTTCACCGTCGGAATATCCCCAACAACCAAATCTACGAAGTCCCTTACGCGGACGTGAACCTTCGACACGAGAACTCGGACCAAGTCAACGAGAACGAGCTTCGATACCTCTTTGCGGGCGAGCAGTTCCGCGGCCTCGAGTTCCAGTTCGTCAAAGTCCTTGGCGTCGGCGGATTCGGCGTGGCCACTCTCTGGAACGTCTTGATGGAAGGCGACGTCTCTCACCGAGTCGTCGTCAAAGTCGGAATCCACGACAACTTCAACCCCCAAAAGGAAGAGTCTTGGCATCTCCGCTACTGGGGAAACAACAACACCGTGCAGATCCTCGATCTCGCCGGCATGGCTAGGAAGGCGACGGAGAAATTCCAAGCCGCGAACCCTGAAAAGCCTCTCAAGTACGACCACGGCGAAGAGTGGTCTCTGGATGACAGACAAATCATGGTGATGGAGTACGCTTGCCACGGAGACTTCTTCGATCTCCTGCAAAAGGCTGGCGCCCGCGACATCCAATTTGGTGATCGTGCCCTTTGGGGAATGTGGGAGTGCCTTGTCAAGGGCCTCGCCGCAATTGCCTATTCGCCCTCTTTTTTCAATGGTGGTGACGGTCTCTTTGGTGAAAAACTCGAAGAGGCCATCAAGAACAAGACCATGCACGAGTTTTTGCGCTCTCTCGAGAAGTACCCCGTCTCTCATGACGCCCATTTCGACATTGAAGAGTCGAACATCCTCGTTGGCGACGCCCCAAACACAAACGTGCCGGTCCTAAAGATCCACGACTTTGGAGAGTTCTCTTATGATATGCGTGACGCCTGGGAGACTTGGGGTGCTCACAAGTACTGGAAGCTCCGCACTCCGTGCAAGATGACTCGTGTCTCTCCGGAGCAAGTCCACGAAGACTGGGACGTCCTCTCTACAAACACGGAGAACCTTGTCCAGGGCTTTCAAGGCGAGAATCTTCTCCAGGGATTTCCCATCATTGGCCGTTACGGCATGTGGACCACCATCTTCCTTGTTGCTAGAGCTGTAAGTCACTCCTATTCCTAACCTTTACAGAGATATATATACTAACATGTCACAGATGGAACCTGCCATTTCTGGCCTCTATACCAACCACCCCATGAACTGCGTCGATTATACCACTCTCGATGGCACGACTCAAGCAAAGACCTACGGCTGGCGTCTCAACCGTCCCGAGTTCCACTCCGTCGACGCCGAACTTCGCGATGTCCTCTGCCAATGCCTCTTTGAGCGTCCCATTGACCGCCCAGATGTCATCTCCCTCCTTCGGTCGATCGAGCGCCGCAAGCAAAGACCCTTTAAGCAGTCCGAGGCCCAGGTCGAGCAGTTCTAGAAGAACTTCTTCTCCCCTCAAGCCCAGCGCGGCACATCCTCCATGGAGAACACTTGGCGCGAGTTCCGCGAGAACGTCCGCGTCATGCAAAATTTCCTCGTTCGTCAGAACCAGCAGCAGGAAGACCAGCCCCAACAGCCAGTTGAAGGCGAGCCCCGTGCCGCCATGGATGCCGAGCGTGCTGTGCCTAGACCTACTCTATCTCGTCCTCGTTTCCCTCGCGGACCTGGACACTATGCTCCCGTTGCCCCAATGGTTACGCCGCCTCATCTTAGGATCTACACTCGCGGAGTAGTTGCCGTGCCTCCTCAGGACCCCGGTCTGACCGAGGAGTCTTCTCTCGCGGACACTGCTCCCGGTGCTTCGTTCCCCGATCCCGAGGATCGCCGTCTCTCTATCCAACCTACCTACTCTGCTGGCATTGGCGCGGATCATTCACCAATCCAAGTTCCCATTGGCCGCATTCGAGCCAACGTTGGTCGCCGACTGCAGCTGGTCCAGCATACCACGGACGAGTACCGTCGGTTGTTCAACGCCGCCGCCCAGCGAGCTCAGCAGCAAGCCACCCAGTCTACTGTCCCAAACACGTCCTCCGAAGGCTGCGAAGAACCCATCCCGCAAGCCGGAGTCGACCAGCAGGAAACCGAGTCCACGGTTCCCAACACCGTTTCCACTACCTCGTATGTTTCCGCTTCCGAGCAGGTCGCGTCTTCCTTCAACGAGAACTGGGTGGTCCATTACGACGGAGAAGACGTGGTCTCTTCCTCTGTGCAACGCCGCAATGTCTCCGACAAGTCTTCTCTCCCTCCGCCCGCCGTGAAGGGCAAGCAGCGCATGGCCATCTCTTGGGATTCCCCTTCTATCCAGGAACAACCCGTCGCCTCGCAGCCTGATCAGTCCGACGGATCCTCTCTACCACCTCCCGCCGTTAAGGGAAAGCAGCGCATGGCCATTTCGTGGGATTCCTCTTCGATCCACGAACAACAACAACAACAACAACAACGAGTCAGCCTCGCCTCGCACCCTGGCCAGACCGAAGCCTCTCAAGACGAAGAGCCGGTCACTCCTCAGTCGCTGCCTCCTCCCATTCAGCGCCCTCTCCCTCCTTTGCCCACTCGCCGCATTGAGCACGAGCGGATGTCTCTTGTCCGAATCCAGGATAACTATCATCCTCTTCGACGAAGCACCGGAGAAGAGCGCCTGGCCACCGGCGGAGCAACTCTCATTCGCCCCCTTCCCCCCATCCCAGCCATCCCTCTAGTCGACCTCATTCCATCCTACGGCCGCCCGCGATCCGGACGCCCAGCCATGGAACTTGAGCGCCCGTACCCCGGGCTGCTCGAGCTGGCAGACAACACACCTACCACTACCAAGCCAGTGAAGTCCACTCTCAAGGGAATCGCCACCGTCTGCAAAGCAATCGGCACTACCATCAAGACCTCCTACAAGCGGTTCGTCGCCTGGTTCCCTTGGAACAAGCGATCCAACGTCGATGCCAACGGTCGCCACCGCCGGTCTCTGCTCGCAGAAGCCATCGAGATGGAAGTCTATCGCGCCGTCAACGAAGTCTTGCCGGTTCCGCCTGTTCCTGAGCACAACTTGGCTGCTCGAGAAGCAGAGCTTGAGCGCCGAGCTTGGAACATGGTCTAATTACCTAAAGGAACGGTGATGACGATGATGGACAGCTGAGAGATGTGACAACCCATACAAATCCAATAAACCACAAAAAACCACAAATACAGTCACGGGGATGGGAGTGGCGAGAGATACAAAACCATACAAATCCACCAAAAAAAAACCACGGGGAGAGCAGAAGCAGGCTGACGAAATCGCCTACTGAGAGATACATGCAACACAACCACCACGGAGAGACACGGCTGCTGAGCACGAACAAACAACCACGGGGAGAGACATCTGAGGGACGGGCCGATGAACTTGACAACAGTCAGTTTCTCGGCGGGCAACCAAAAAAAAACGGGAGTCGAGCCTGGCAGGCAAAGACTTCTAAGGTGAACTCGGACTTGAAGAAGCAGGGGAGACCTCACAGTTGACGATGGCCACTATGGGAGACTGTCAACAAACAAACCAGGGGACGTTGCCGAAGAAGTTGACACAGATTCAAGTTCTCGGCGGGTGAAGACAAAAACCACAAACCGGGAGTTTAGCCTCGAGGGCGAAGACTCCTTATGTGACCTCGGACCTGAAGAAGCAAGGGAGAACTCACTGTTGAGATTGGAACATTTTGGGGGGCTTGGAATTTTTTGCGGGAGTTGGAAGGGATTTTGAGGATTGTGACATAAAATGTCAAGACAATCTCGGGAGGAGGACTGAAAAGAGTTGAGTAAAAGGACAACTGCTTAGTGTAGGATTTAATAAATAATGTTTTGGGGGGCTCTCTTTTTGACCACTGATTGATGTGATGTGATGTGATGTGAACGTGAAATGTGAATGAATGTGAATTGTCGTAAAATTAAATAACCCATTATCCAGTTCCCAATAACCAAAGTAAAACCTAAGCTCCAAGAGTTTCGTCATTTCGGGTATCATTATATCCTCCTTTTTGTTTTTTCTTTGCCCTCGTCCGTGATCCATTAGTGTAAACGACTGGAAATAAACCCAAACTCCAAACGAGACCGTTACAAGACTCCAATCCGAAAAAAGTGAAAAGAAACAGCCGATAATAGATAGTCCATCGTCCATGCAGTACTCCCAGAACTCTCTCCCTCTCAAAAGTTCGCATACTCGCACGCACACTTCCCCGCCTCGGCCTGAACATCAGCAATGACATTCCCATCCCCATCCTCACACTTCGGCTGTCCCAATTCCGACGTCTTCGTCTGCGCAACTTCCACATCCCGCGGCCAATCCCCAAACTTGGCGTCTCCGGGCTTCGGCTCATCCGCATCAACAGTCTTGCCTCCCCGCCTCCTCGTCCACAGCGTCGCCGAGAAGATGGTGTCGGAAAAGGAGCACGTGGCCGCGCGGTTGCTGGCCGTGAGGTTATCCGAGGGGACGACCGTCTTGGTGGTGGAGAAGGAGAAGTGCAGACGTTCGGTGGGTTGACCGGCGTCGAGGACGGAGAGGGGCCGGTCGGAAAAGGTGGGCGCGAAGGGGTTGTCGGTCGAGGAGATTGTGTAGGGGGAGGAGGAGGAGGAGGAGGACTGGGCGGTGATGATCCAGTAAAAGGAGGCCGAGTCGCCGGCCGTGTAGGGGTAGCAGCGCCATGTGGACGGGTTGGACGTGCAGTTGGTGACGGTGTCTTGCAGGTCGACTTGGAAGGCGAAGGAGCCGGCTGGGAAGCTCTTGTCTGAAGAGGAGGAGGAGGAGGAGGAGTCATCGCCGTCGTGGTGTCTTTTCGCGATGTCAGTAACTCGCGTCTCAAGCACTCTCAAGAAGGCCTGAGGACTCACTTGTCTTTCAAGCCAATGGTCAAACCAATGGCCAGTCCAACAGCAACAACGACGAGCAGAGCAACCACAACCCCCAAGACACAGCACCACCGATCTGCCATCTTTCCCCTCCTCCTCGAACCACCACCTTCACCCTCCTCATCCACCTCACTCCCCTGCGCCTGCTCCCGCTGCTGCGTCGTCTGCCCTCGCTCCTCCTGCTCCGCAATCTCGGCATCCTCCTTAGTATACCTCGGCGGCGGGGGATGCAAAGTCGGCGGCTCCAATACATACGGCGGGACATACGGCGGCGGCAGGCCCCGCAGCGATCCGGCCGCCGAGTTCCGGGCTCCGGCGGGGGGCGACGGCGAAGGCGAGAGAGATCCGCGCCGGGGGTTCTTGAGGGGAATTCTGAGCGGGGGAGACCCGCTGACGCTGCTAAAGAGGGTAGTGGTCGGAGAGGCAGGCGGCGAAAGGGCGACTTCGTTCTCGGCGATGACGGGCATGGAGCCCACGCCCACGAGCGAGCTTCGCGAGGAGGTCAGGGGCGTGAGGGCCCGGCCCTGGCCTCGCATCATTTTGGTGTTGGAGGGAGGGCTTTTTTATATGAGGTCTGGTTCAGTTCATATACTCTGCAACTTCAAGTCCCCCGACAATACTCAGTGATGTAGACGGGACGAGTGAAGAGCGAGCAACGAAACCAACATTGAACAAGCAAAAGGGAAATATGATGAGGGAAATAAAACCAAAAAAGAAACAAGTCGGCATCAGGCCAGGCTTATGAGTTCTTTTTTAGAAAAACCCAGCTGTCCCTCCCAGCTTGCTGACCAAAAGAACGTTTTGAGGCTATGTATGCCCGCCGAGCCGCCAGGAGTGGAGGAGGAGAAGGAGGAGGGGGGCGTGCCGAAACTGGGCGGCAGAGACGATGAGACGCGGCGGAGGAGATGGCGGAGAGCGGAGAAGAAGAGGAGGGAGATGGAGGATGGAGAAGAAGATGAGGAGAAGAAGGAGAAGAAGAAGAAAAGGAGGAAAAGGAGGAAAAGGAGATGCAAAACTCTGGCCTTTCAATTGAGAAATCGAAAGGAAACCAATTGCACGAGGCGCCACCACACTTGCGAAGCAAGGGAGAGAGACAGAAGCGAAAGAAGGCAGACGAAGCTAATGTACACTTCCCAGAAGGAGGCGTTGTCTGGATGGACCCCCATAAACGACACATCACGCACACATTTAAATGCCTTGTGGCTAGTTTGAAAACAGAATCAAGCCATCATCTCTCTCTCTCCAAACTATCCCTCCCGTCCAGGTGTGTGTGTGTGTGGGAGACATGGATGGGAGGGAGGGATCGTCAACCAGCCTTTTTTCCAAGCTTTCGTTCTTTCTTTGGGTCAGCGATAGAACCGGCAACATAGACGCAATCCACAGTCGACGAAGCTAAAACGGGCTTGTTCTGTTTTAGCCCGGCGAGTTTTTTTTTTTCTTCCTTTTCTTTGGGCTGATGTGATGCGTTGGACAGTTTGATGGAATAGTAAGCAAGCAGAACTCCGCAAGAGCTCTTTCGTCCCGGCTCCCTCCCTTTCAGCTGTCCACAAGTCAGCCTCACCGGCCCCAGCCGAAACCAAAACCGACCTCTCTCCTTCTTCGCCCAAGGATGATGGGATGAGCTCTTTTTGCTGATCTCTCCTCTCAATCAGGCCCAACCAACTGCACACCCCCTCCCCTCATCCAACGGCCGTCCCCAGCTCGGCCCAGAAGGGTCAGCCAAAAAGAGGCCATGACCTTCGCGCCCGTTCCCAGCTGAGTTTCAATCAATTTTCTGCCGCCAAAGCCAAACCCGATTCGGCGTTAGCCCGGGCTGCGTGCCGTCAAATAGTTCCATGTCGCGGCATGGGAAAAAAGTGAGTTTCTTCCATCATCCCCGCGCATCCGTTTTCTCCACATGAGCTTGAATTGTCCCATCCCCAATGATCCCATCCAGTAATAAGACAAGAAACAAGAAAAAAAGAAACGAAGCTCAATAATCCAACGCCTTACTGGCCTGACCGTCAGCCAGGGTGATCTCGGTACGAGGCGAGATGAAGACGACGTGAGAAGGCGAAGCGCCCAAAAGGTGGCTGCCTCTCTCTACATGTGCAAATGAGCCACAAGGAGACTTTCACCTCAAAAGAACCCCCTTCGACCGCGCCGTCTCGGATCATGACGATGCCATGATGATGACACCGCCACTGCCCGTACCGTCTCACGAGAAACTCAAATGCTTCCCGCCGTCTTTCCTCTTTCCTCTTTCATCTAACCCTAACCCTGGGATCTCATCCCCTCACCCATTCAGTCGTGGCCTCCCATTAACTTACCCGGGACTCCTTGCTTCAGGTTCCCTCAGCCTCATCAGCATCAGAATCGAAATATGCACTTCCCAGATTCCTCACGTCTAACATCGTATTCATACAAAATATACCCAAAGTCCAGTCTATCTGCGCCCCTTACTCCACCTTCTCTTCCGCATACTCCGGTGCCGCCAGTACCTCGCCCTTCTCTGTCCACACCGCCGCAAGTTCCCTCTCGATCTCGTCCCGTCTCGTCTTCCACTCTTCCACCTGTGCCAGTCGTTCCCGAAGATCCTGCAATTCCTTTTCAACTTGCATCTTCTCTCGCTCTGTCCCGATCCGCTCAAACTCCCATTCGTCCCCGCCCTCGCCCATGCCGAGAATGAGGTTGTATGTGTGGTACTTCTTGAGGGAAGCCCTGGTCGAAATGGTAATCAAAGCTGTCGTCTGTTAGCGTCAAATCCTCTCCAGTCGTACAACAGAAACCTACTGATGCCCTTTTCCTTGCACGTCTCGTACAGCAACCCTTCCACATCGCTTGACACCGCGCTCGTGCCCTCGTCAATGATGGCATACTGAGGCTCGTGGTACAACAACCGCGCAAAACCCATCCTTTGCTTTTCCCCGCCGCTCAACACATCTTTCCACTCCTTTCGAGTGTCCCATCCGCCCTCGCGATCAGGAAGATAGCCGAGCCGGGCCTCCTCCAATATCCTCTTGAGATCATCCTCCGACTTGCGCTTCTCTCTCATGTCCACGTGCCCATCAGGATAAATCACTTGGTCGCGCAGCGTGCCAGGGCTGAGATATGGCCGCTGCGGAAGAAACATGATGCCATCCTGCCCAATGTCCTTGGGTCGACTCACCAACCCCCGATAGACCGGCCACAGACCAGCAAGGATCCTGCCGATGGCGCTCTTCCCCACCCCATTTGGCCCGGATATCTAGCAGCGGTCAGCGTGAAAACACATCATATGCGTCGGTGAACCTACCAGCAAGTGCTCGCCACTACGAATGATGATGGACAGGGATTCGAGGAGCTCCTCGCCTCCTTGAGGCCAGAGGCCGGGTGCCACCACCGGCACGTGCTCGAACCGGACCCCGTCAAACCCTTTCTGGACCGTTCCCTGGACATCCGAGAGTGAGTAGAGCTCGTTCTGGCCAGTTCGCAAATGGTACGCATTGGCATGGACCCGGTGCAGCGTCGAAATGAGCGTATACACGCGGCTGGTGTATCCAGCCAGCTCCGCCAGGTCCTTGATGGAATACATCATTCGACCACCGGCATCCGCTAATGACAGCATAAGCCTCTTGTTGGTGATGAAGTCTTTCATGCGGTTTCGTTCTCGTCCCCCGCGATGTCCATTCTCGGCCATTTCTGCGACGCCTCCCATGCCTCCCCATGCTGGTAGGAAGACTGGTAATGACGAGAGCAGATAACCATAGGCGCTCCAGCTGTACTTGAGGATGAAGTCTTCCAGGATGTTGTACCGAATCTTCAGCATGTAAATGCCCTCCATCCACGTCTTGAGTGACTTGAATTCTCGGTTCAAAAACGTCTTCTCCATATCCGCGCCGCCGTAAAAGGCAACCTCTTCGGCATTGGCAATCAGGCGTGCATGCAGACTTCGGAAATCGCCTTCCTTGCGACCCTCCACAGCCTTCAGCTTGCCAAAAGGCGGCGATAGTCTGCGAAGAATACTTGCCGTCAAGAAGTAGTTGCTCATCAGTCCGGTGAGTGCCAGGGGGCCGAGCGATCGATACAGCTGATAGTTGAAGACGCATAAGTCAACGAACGGCTTTCCAAGCGAGGAATAGATATTCGCCGCCGCCGCGCAGAACAGAGTGAGATCCTGCGTGATAAACTGATCGGCCCCTTGGCCAACGCCTCCGTCCAAGTTTGAGAGCTTGTAGTAATTGAGGTTGTCGTTTAGGTATAGGTCATGGATATACCGAGTGAGCCGAGTTCGGAAAGCAATTGAGACCTTCGATTCGAGGTACTTGATCGTGGCATTGGTGTATGAGGCGAACCCGCCAAGTCCACACCACTACACATTGTAAGCGTTGCCCAATCCAAGTGGGATGGTTCCTACCTTGATGAGTCCCCAGAGGAACGCCTTTCCATTGCCGGCAACCAAATCTCGCACAATGGCACCGTCGAGGCGAGCAACCACCAAGGATAGATATGTTCTTAGCATCAAGAAGACGCCATGGCTGAAAAGTAATCCGGCTTCTTTGCTCGACCATCTCGGGATCATGATGCTCATGAGGCTAAGGAATTGGTGAAGAAAGGCGAGGTTGAGTCCGGGCTTCGTCTGCGCTGACGGGACAGTACCATCGCGGAGGCCGGATACGCGCGGAGGATTGAGGAATAGGCGACGATGAGCATCGAACGTGAGCGGCTTGGTAGGCCTAATGACCACCTTGGTTGTGCCATCTTTGTATGGGACATAAATCGTACGCGAACCGTCCTTGTTGTGTAACCACGAATTCGTACGAACGAGTTTGCGGCCCTGCTCTCGCTCCTCGCGACGATTCTTCCACCATCGTCGTCCCCCTTCTGCGCCAAGGATAATGGAAAATGCCAACGCAAGCGTTGCAGCTATGCGCGTCGAGCGAGACGTTCCACGGAGCTTGGACTGAATGCGGCCCCTCCACTTGTCAATGAAGGCCGCGAGCAGTTCTTCCGCGGCCGTGTGCCGCAGAGTCGATTGCGCAGCCATCGGGGAGGCGCAAAGGTCGAGAGTTGGGATGAACGTTGAAGTCTCGCTGGAATGGGCGAGCTTCGGGGGCAAAGCTTCCCCACACTCTGGGCAGTCTCAGCAGGGCCAGCTCCCCATCAGGCGAGATGTGAGTGACAAGATACTGTTTAAGCGAAGGGACGACCCAGATTGTCGAAGATGCGAACGTTAGATGTCAACAGATGAGTCCGCTGATGCAGTGTGAAGCGTGGGGTTGAAACAGTTGCTGGTGACTTCAATGGTGGGAAGGAAGCATCATGACACAGAGTTGCATGTGAAGGTGCCTTCCGAGGCACACGCACATGCTGCTCCTTCCCAAGTTGGCTGCACAAGAAAACTGGGCAACCGCCACAAATGCGGTCGCGCCTGACGAATGCGGCGAATGGGCGATGGCCGACATGGGAATGACGCCACGGGCACGAGGGATAGCCAGTCACATGATGCACCCCACCTTTAAAGCCTGGGGTAAAACATGGGGGAAGCAATTGAGGAGCGAAACCTCCAGAGATTGACGGCGGCCGCGAGGGTACGTACCTTGGCATTCCAGCTGAGTGGAGGCACAGCAGGAACACGCTGATCAATGAGCAGCAATGGAATTGCTAACGGAGTTTGGTGAAGCGAACAGATGCTGGTTGGTCAGACCGCATCGAATCCAGGAGTCTTGGCCCGCTAGTCCCAGAGGGGAAATGTATCCCTCGGCTCTTGTCGAGCAACTTACCCTATAGCAATGCAAATTTGGGATTGAGTTGAGTTGGTTGTTCAACAAGTCGCTGGATGTCTGATAATGTTAGATGATCGGGCACTAATGTTTCTTTGGTAGAGACCTTTGGGTTTATAATGGGTGGTTTCACTGATTCTTAATACCGAATTTTGCATTCCCTTGCTTTGTCGAATGAAGCTTGCGGACAAAGAACCAACACACAAGTGGTCCAGACCTCTGCCGCAAACAGAGACACGACGAGACAATGGGTCGGATTCCACCCTGCCTTCTCGATAGCTGCCGCATATGGCAAAGGGGGATGTTGAGGCTCCGTCTCCCGAACCTTCGCTATCGGCATTGAAATGCTGCCCCTTGACTTAAAACCGAAACCCTTAAGGACCAGCTGGCAAATTGACCGGCATGAGCGGCAACAGCATTCCAATGAACAAAGTGCCTCAGGCTAGACCATGCAGTCGGTGATGCGAACTTCCATCTCTCATGGGCCGTCAATTACAACACATCACTGCTGGCTCCACGAGAATCGTGATACAGCGCACACAGTTCCGTCAAAGCCGAACTAGGCCGCAGGTCAGAGTTGTCACTCAAACTATTAACCACTACCGACCACAACCAAAGCTCACCGATCGGATCATTACAAAGGAGAATCCAATCCGCTGGTCCACGCCTGTGAAACCCGACAGGCAGCTCCTTGTCACAAGCTGGAGACGTCACTGATCAATGCCCTATGAAGCACAGCCAATACCGAGCATCGCACCAAGTGACGGATGAAGTGGTTGCAAGGCGGCGCGAGAAGAGGTCTCCGGCAGGTCACAGCGGGTAAGTTGGTCACTCGACTGGTCCGTCGGTCGGGCCACACTGCCCGTCCTGGAGCATCACCCATTCCGGGCGCCAAGAGGGCCAATCACAAGGCACCCACAGCGGCATCTCTTGGGCAGGCAAGGTTGAAGTGCTTTTTCTCCAAAGTGGCTCGAACATGGGTCGTCGCCGTGGCCGTAGTCGATATGCAATGCAGTGCCAACGGCCCAGGTCCCCAGGTCCCGGGCGTGCTGCTCTCCCCGACCGGCCGTGTAGATCCCGCCCGCCTGTCGTTTTGTTTCGCGGCTTCGAAAGCCTCAAGTTTGGGCTTGGCCTTGACAGGAGGGAGGGACGGATTGATGTGCTCAGACCAAGAACCAACCATTGGGATTCGTGGGTTAAAGGCAAATGCCATGTGCGGCTGTGGCAAGAGCAACCAATAGAGACAGGGATAGCAAACGAACAAATGCGCACCTGGTTTAATTGATTGAAGCGTTCGAGCTGATAGCGAGGAGTGGCTGCAGAGTAATGTTAAAGCCGCCACCCGAATCCAAATAGCGGGCTCCTTTTCACATCTCCAGAGCGACCCAGGGAACTTCCATGTCCCCACCTCCAGTCACGACTCGGCCAGAATTGCCCAAGAGTCACAGGAGTTATTAATTAGCAAGCAGCTCCCACCTCCGGCAGAGCCTAGCCGTCTCATTAAACCAGCCCTGCGTTTAGTTCGTCGAGTTTGGCGGGTGAGAAGCAATCATGGTCCAGACGAAGGGTGGGCTGGCCAGCTACCTGCGTACAAAGTACAAACCGGCCGTCGTCCAATCCATTGAGGTAGCGTAGCAATGTTGCATAGCGCTGCAGAGCACAGGCACTGCGATTGACGATTCTTCATCACTTTTTCGCACGCTGGTGCCCTTCCACTCGTCCACGACCAGGGGGCAACAGACGCCGCACCGGCCATGGGAAGGGTGGTTAAGATGAGCTTGGCGGGCACCATTATTAGCGGAGATGACGGAGCATGGAATCTTAGCTTGTTAACAGACTCACAGTGTGAAGTGCCGCGGGCGAGTTTTGGGAACACCAAATACGGGAGCACAGATACAGTGCGAGACCAGGCGCGCACACCGCCTCGATCCTCCCCTACGTCCGCTTCAGCATTCCTGGCGGGCTAATCTCATCCAAAACCCCACCCACACCCTCCTCTCCCATCCACCCCCGTCGAAGCCCCATCGAGCCCCGTCCAGCCCCGTCCAGCCCAGTCCCTTCCCAGGGCCAACAGCAAGCGTCCAGCGAGCACCCAGCACTTTTCACCAAGTGTTCGGCCTCTCAGCGTCCTTCCATCCCCTGCTCGCACTGGGTCATCCCCGTTCTCAGCGCCAGCAACAAGGCCTAACCCACGTTTAAAGGCAATCATCTCGCTTGCGCCGCCAGCTCTCTGAGCCTCCGATCCGCCTGTGTCTTTTTGCTTCCGTCTTCCGTCTCCCGTCCCTCCTCCTCCTCACCGAGCTCCATCCCCGACCGACGCGACCTCCGTTCCAACTCCCCCGTTTGCGGTACTGGCTCATCGAGTCATTCGTTTGTTGTTCAACGGCGCCCGTTTGTCCCAAGCGGAAGAGCAAGCAACCGACCTCTTGAACCTCGACTCTGGCCCCGACTCCAGCGTTGCCAACCTTCCCACCGCTTCATCGGCCTCGACGGTGCAGCAATTTCGTGCCCCTAATCGCCTCGACTTCATCTCCCGTCGCAACCTCCTCGTCTTCCACAACCGCCTGCTTCGGTCACGACCGTGTCAAAGGCCCTCGTAGGCCGACTGAAGTGTTAGGGGGCCGAGAAATTGGGTTTGGTTTGAGCGGACTTATTTATCACGGTAAGTTCCGACATCTCTTGCGCGACCGTGGGATCGACGCGGTCGTTCATCGTCGTTGCTCGTACCGCGCGGCGAGAACGGCCCCCCAAACCCAAACCTTTGCGGCCACTTTGTGCGAAGAACCGCAACGGTTTCGACGTCGATGCTGCTGGACGTTTGCAAAAAGCCCGCTCCAACCCAGAACGAATGCCTGTTTCGGACCCTTGACCATCGAGTCAGGGATCAATTTCCAACACCCACAGCTGCTGACTTGTCCGCAGAATAATCGCCAATATGTCCGACAAATCCCAGCCAGCCAACCCGGCGGACGAAATCCAACCCCAAAACCCTCCGGCCGAGGCTGAGATGGCCAAAGAGAAGGAACTGTTGTCGCCAGAAGATGGAACAAACGGCAAGAAAGGTCGCAGTCTCCTCCAAGTCCCCTCCAGATCGTCATCGCAGAGGAACCAATCGTCACCAACATCGACGGGGTTGAGTGGGGCGACAGTCAGCGATTCCCGCAACAGCATCGGGAGCCGATCGAAAGACTCCAAAGGCAGCTTCCGCGGACGAAGGCGCAACGGAAGCACATCCAGCAATAGAACCGGCGGAGACACCGAGCCATCAAACACCCCCGTGAACTCTCAACCGACTTCCCCAGTGAGCCCTCCGCAGAAGAAGAAGAAGAGCGGTGGCCTGCTTGCGTTCCTAGGATGTTGCGTCACGACCAATAGCCAAACTACCGCCGAAGAAACCACCCCAAACGTACACAAGCTCGAGACACTACCCCAGCGACCTGCGACGGCAAAGTCGCGAACCCAAACCCCCCAGGAACAGCCAAAGCCCTCGACCGAGAAAGAACCTCAACCACCCCCAACTGAAGAGCCCAAGGACGAGCCGACCTCTTCTGGCACCACCAACGAAGAGCCCACGGTGATGGAGCGCGAAAACCGGGAATCCAAGCAGTCCATCCCGCCCGCAGTCATGATTGAGCCGCCTCAAACGCCCGCTGGCGAGGAGGAGCAGCAGGAAGAAGGAAAACAGGCCCCACCCGCCGAGACGAGCGACGCTGACATGCGCGATGCTCCCGCTGTCGACGTGGAAGAGGCGCCAGAACCAACCGCCTCCGCTCCCGCCGCCGAGGAAGTGGCTCAGACGATACCTCCTCCTCCTCCCCCTCCAGGTCCTGGGCCTGCTCCGGCCGGGTCAACTGGCTACGCAGAGGCAGGTCCTTCGGCGCCTCCTCCATCCAAGTGGCTATTGCCGCCTATTGCCCCCGAGCACAAAGGGAGGAAGTGTTTGGTTCTGGACTTGGACGAGACCCTCGTCCACAGCTCGTTCAAGGTATGCCGGCATGATGCTGCCCCCAAGTGGCCTTGCGCTAATTAATCTCGACCAGATCCTCCACCAAGCCGACTTCACAATTCCCGTCGAAATCGAAGGCAACTACCACAACGTCTATGTTATCAAGCGGCCTGGGGTAGATGAGTTTATGAAGAGGGTTGGCGAACTCTATGAAGTCGTTGTCTTTACGGCGTCCGTCTCTAAGGTAACTTTGAATGCATCATCCTCAAAGTCCCTCACTAACCGATTTACAGTACGGCGACCCTCTACTGGATCAACTTGACATTCACAAAGTTGTGCACCATCGATTATTCCGAGAGAGTTGCTACAACCATCAGGGCAACTACGTCAAGGATCTCTCCCAGGTCGGACGAGATCTCAAGGACACCATCATTATCGACAACTCTCCCACTTCGTACATTTTCCACCCTCAACATGCCGTTCCCATCAGCAGTTGGTTCTCTGATGCTCATGACAACGAGCTATTAGATTTGATACCCGTTCTCGAGGACCTCGCTGGCCCCAACGTCGCCGACGTTAGCCTCGTCCTCGATGTCACTCTCTGAGATACCACCCTTTCTTTCACTTTTACCACTTCTTCTCTTTGTCACACCCTTTCTCACGATTCACACAACACATCCGATCTTCAGAATTGCCATCATAGCGGAAGGCGTTTGGTTCAGAGCTTTCGTTTCCTGGTGTAGATGTACTTCTGTCCTAATCTTACATAATTGAGTCTTGATGGAAGGAACCGGTCCTCCCTGAGCAGCTCAAAACCCCCCCAGCATGAGATTCTAGAAGATCGTCATATTATCACACTCGAGGCCCCTGTTTTCGCAGCAGGTATCGCCATCATATCCCACGGATTCGGAGCAACAAAAGATGGAAACAAAAGCACGGGTCGGCGAGTGGAAGAAGAACAGGTTCTTCTTCCAATTGGGATGGATGTTATCGGGGCTATGGAGGGCGATGTGCGCTCTGGTAGGTGACAGGAGACGGCGAATTCATCAGGGGGAACACTTCCCCGATTCATCTTCGAGGCAGCGGAGGGGCTTTGGGCAGCGACAGGAAAATGTGGGTGATCCCCGTTGGAGGCGTCGTGTGGATGGTCTTGTCATTTTGGAGGACGAGGATTTTGCGATTCCATTTGTCTCATGGTTTGCGTCTTGATTCTGTTTCTGCTTCTTTTCTTGAATTATACACCAACATACATAAGACGTCCGCCGAGCGGGCTCTGAGGCGAGCGGGAGAGCGTTCTGATGTTGATGGAACAAAGGTATTCGGGCGTGGAGGCCACCGACGTCTCTGGTATACATAGGCTCTTCAAATTGTAAAATTCCCCCAACTGGTGCATCTACATGGCGACTTGAGAGGTGGATGGGTGTTGTGGTGAAGGAAGAGTCATCGAGCCAAGGCTGCGAGGTCAATACGAGCGTGCGATGGTAGTTGGTTCGACATTTGAGCCTACAGCAAGACTTGGTACTCTCATACTCGCTTGTTAGACTCACTCCTTCAATTAAGGTGTTCTCCGTCTTTCGAAAGGGGGATGTGGAGGTCATCGAATGGCGCATCCCGAGTCCAAGCTTGGTGGCGGAGAAATGTTCCACCGGAACTCTCCTTTCTGGCGAAGTGGCCTCAACTCCTATGAACGGGGGCCATAATTTCGCCAGCTCGAGTTGTCGTCTTCACTCCCATCAATACAGCTCTCAACCATTTCTTTCTTTTCGCTACAATCGACCTTGGAATCCTGCAGCGATTCTTAGTCACTCTCCTTTTCAACAGCTTCCGGTTTCCCTCATAATGGTACGCGTTCCTCGTCCCTTGATTCCCGGGCAATTGGATTTGGTCGCGACGCTCCATGCTTAGCGTCGCAAACCGATGCGAGCTTGCTTGTTGCCATTCCCCTCGAACTCGAACTCGATGGCTTGTTACAAGGCATCGCAAGTCAAACTGGCACCGGCTAACATCGGATGGACAGTCTTCTCCCCGCCCTGCCTCTCCCGTCGCCGGCGCCGCTGCCAGTGGCGCCAGCGTCAACCGCCCTTCATCCCCTTCCATCCCCGGTGGTCCCCGAACCGCGATCCGACGACGAGCTGCCGCCGACCAGAAGGAGAAGCTTGCCAATGTCCGACCCAGCAGCACCCGAGCTGCCGGCGCTGGCGGCTCCAGCAGCACTATGCTGCGTATGTGAACCCCTGACCTTAGTCGTGTGACAGGCGAATTGTCGTGATGACTATCGGATGGACTTGTTGCTGATACGAAGTAGGCCTCTACACCGACGAGTCGCCCGGCCTGAAGGTCGACCCTGTTGTTGTTCTTGTTCTCTCCCTGGTCTTCATCTTCAGCGTTGTCGCTCTTCACAGTATGTCATCCTGTGACCGCGACCGCATCGCCACATGCCTAACAGTCTTGCAGTTATCGCCAAGATTACCCGAAAATTCTCGAGCTAAATGGACGACGGTTAACGACGACGGGCGATGTGAATAGCTGAAGAGGGAGGATATGAAGACTCGAGGGGTGCTTTACACAGTGGCGTAGGTTTTCATCTGGGACATTCGATAAGGTGGGATCTACTATGGGGGTTAATTTGGCCACCACGCACAAGGGCTTTTTTTATTGCACCGCGTTTCTTCGGATGAGGTTGCTTGTATTATACCACAAAAAACAATCGGCTCAAGTCAGCAATGTGGACTTTTGATTTCGCGCACAACTGCTGTTCCAAGATGCACTGGCTGGACGACAGCTTGATCTGGATATGTGTCTGGTTGTACGCGCAAGTGGCTCTTGTATACGAGCTGCGTGGCGTTCCGATGGGATTTATCCTGACTTGCCCAGGGAAGACGAGCGGAGCAGAGAAACGCAGTGATGGTCTCCTTGATTGCTATCTACTTTTTCGTAGATCATGGCATTTGCTACTGGTTTATTGGCATGGTTCACAGCTTTGACAGCGGTGTCAGCGACTCAAGGTTTGGTATTAGTCTTAATCCATGGTGGAAGGTGAGCTGACTAGCGACAAGTGAATAATGGGCACATGTGCAACATGCTATTGCAGTATACGCAGCTTGCAACGCAGAGTGGTGGCTATGAGAAGATGTTCGTTGCCTGAATGTGGAACGCCGATGCCAAGTGAGAAGCCGCGCTGTATGCTTCGACTTATTGAAGCCTGTTTTTGGAGGAATCGCTCAGCTGAAAGTAACACCTGATTACGTACCTCGCGAGGCTTTCTTGGTCCTAGTATGTGTGATTTGTCGACTCTAAAGACTATCATCTACCAATGGCACTCAAGTTTCTAGGGATTTTCGTATCTAGGCACCGGCATAGATTTACCTTGCCGTTGCCACCGGGACGCGGACGGCTTGTGAAACCCCGTGTTACACGAAAAGCCTCAGCTCCGCTGCGTCATGTTGGAGGAAGAAGGCCTCCCATTGTGGTACAGATTTTAAGACTATCTAACATGCGGTCGCTTATTGTCTGGATATGTAGGTACCACGAACAGGTATTGAGAGCTGGACCTGTCAGATTGACTCCATGTAAGCCCCAGATCTGATCCTTTGAGACGATTCTCTTGTAGCTTGTCAGGCAAAAAACTCATCCATCGGCTAGTCACTAAAGATTGATAGCGTGAAAGGATAAGGAGATTCGTTCCAAAGGCCGTTCTCCGGTCGATTATCCCAATTCGCAAGAACAATACCTGAAGCTGTTTAGTGTGGGTCATTTTTAGTGGCCGGTGCGAGTGTGCGAGGATGCGAGTGCGATGCGAGTCGTGTGCGAGGTACGAGGTACGAATAACCAGCGTGGCTGAGGTTGGGTTGGAGCTCCAGTGAACAGAGCTGCAGCTACAGGCTGACGTCGATGGGTGGCAGCTTGTTTCACCCCACCACCACGTTCATTATTTATTCTCCTCGACTTGTCGCTTCATTTCTCCATCGCTACCATACTGCACCTGAGTTCGGCTACTAGCATGTAGGCGGATATCTCGACATTCTCCCTTTTCGACGCCATGACTCTCATCAACGAGAAGCATTTGGCGGGGCAGCAGCAACAGTCGGCCCGCCACCGGAATACGCACGATTATGCCTCTCAAACCCTCATCACCGATGGCTTCCAACTGCCTGATATCGGCGCCGCCGACGCTCAACCTCCTCCGTATGGAGATAGCCACGATCATGTCCAATTCTCCCAGCCGGGTTTCGAGGCTGGCGCGGCCGTGACTGGTAAGAGAAGGCACGGCGCAGTCTTCGGCCGACGACAGCTAACCTTCGTTATCTAGGCGACGGACGAGTCAACATCAACATCAATACTAAGAACAGGCGACTCGCCGACCTTTTGGGTCCGACGCTCCAGAACCAAGTCTCCCTCGAGTCCGAACCCATCGACCTTCCTCCAGCCTACATCCCGCCGAGTCTGGGAGGCTTGCCCGGCCAGACCCCTCCCCCGCGTCTGAATGTCGTCATTCAGATCGTCGGCTCAAGGGGCGACGTACAGCCCTTTGTTGCCCTGGGAAAGGTGCTCAAAGATACATACGGCCATCGCGTTCGCATAGCGACCCATTCGACCTTCCAGAAATTTGTGCAAGAGAATGGTCTCGAATTCTTCAACATTGGAGGCGACCCCGCTGAGCTTATGGCCTTCATGGTCAAGCACCCCGGCCTCATGCCAGGGTTTGACGCCATCACGAGCGGGGAAGTGAGTAAGCGGCGCAAGGGCATTCAAGACATCCTGCTTGGATGCTGGCGATCATGCATCGAGGCGGGAGACGGCATGGGACCGCCGCCAAAGCCTCACCCGAAAGATGCGCCCCTTGATGTCTCGCTGGAACTCCCAGGAGAGCCGTTTGTTGCCGATGCCATCATTGCGAACCCGCCTAGCTTCGCCCATATTCACATTGCTGAAAAGATGGGCATCCCACTGCACATGATGTTTACCATGCCATGGTCGCCAACGAGAGCTTTCCCTCACCCTCTGGCGAACATCCAGTCCTCAAACGCCGACGACATTATGACAAACTACATGACTTACACTCTGGTGGAGATGATGACCTGGCAAGGACTCGGAGACGTCATCAACAGGTTCCGAGAAAAGGCGCTCGACCTGCCACCGCTCTCCCTGATTTGGGCACCGGGCCTCCTGGCAAGGCTCAAAGTGTCCTGGACTTACTGCTGGTCGCCTGCTCTGATCCCAAAGCCCAACGACTGGGGCCGAAATATCGACATTGCGGGCTTCTACTTCCTCAACCTTGCATCGGCATACACCCCCGACCCCCAGCTGGAGGCCTTCCTTCGAAGCGGTCCTCCTCCGGTGTACATTGGATTCGGCTCGATCGTCGTGGATGACCCGAATGCCATGACGCAGATGATCTTCGAGGCCGTTAGGCTTTCCGGCGTTCGCGCGTTGGTTTCGAAGGGCTGGGGAGGACTCGGAGCCGATGAGCTGGGCATCCCCGAAGGTGTTTTCATGCTGGGAAACGTTCCCCACGATTGGTTGTTTGAACATGTTTCCTGCGTTGTTCACCACGGAGGCGCCGGAACTACGGCAGCGGGAATCAAAGCGGGAAAACCTACAATCGTTGTGCCGTTCTTTGGAGACCAGCCGTTCTGGGGGTCTATGATTGCAAGGGCAAACGCCGGGCCGGAACCGGTACCTTACAAGGACTTGACTGCAGAGCAGCTGGCCGAGTCGATTCGGTTCTGCCTCCGACCGGAAACATTGACCCAAGCCACCCAGCTGGGTCAAAGGATCCGCGAAGAGAAGGGCACCGATATGGGCGGCAAGAGTTTCCACGACCACCTCAACACGGACAAGTTGCGATGCACCGTTTCCCCTAGTAGGGCCGCTGCATGGAGGGTCAGGAGAACTCAGGTTCGGCTCAGTCCACTTGCTGCCGCCGTCCTGGTGAACGAGGGGTGCCTGGAATACGCCGACCTCAAACTGTAAGTATCCCCGTAAAGACCCATGATGTGAGCTAACGAGGCAAAGATATCGTCCGGTGGAATACATCACCGAAGACCAACCCCCTGACCCAATCTCGGCAGGCGCTTGTTCGCTCGTCGCTGACTTGGGTGGCATCGGCATGGCCATTGCAGATATGCCCCGGGATGTCTTCAAAAGCTTCAAAAAGGCCAGAGAGGTCAATACGGAGCAAACGTCGGATAAGCCACCATCGCCGGTCGGTCATTCGACGACGGCACCTGCCCCTGAGCTTGGTACCACATCACCACCGCTCATTCAACTGGACAACAACTCGACCAGTGCTCTTAGCGAGACAGCCACCACAGCCAGGGCGTCGACAGCCCCGACGATTCACTCCAATTTATCCCAGCCATCCTTGAGTGAGACTTCGACCATTTCAACCTCCTTGTCGGCAGCCCCGTCTGGCTCTCAAATGCCTGCGAGCTCCTCTTTCTCGAAGGAGGAACTCTCCGACACGAACCGGCTGAGGCTCGAAGCTGCTGTCGGCACGGGTCGAGGAGTCGGTCGGATCGTGTCGACGGGTGTCAAATCCCCTATGAATTTCTGCTTGGGGTTGGCGAAGGGCTTCCGAAACATCCCGAGACTTTACAATGATGATACCATCCGCCCGGTAGAAAAGGTCACGGATCTCAGCACTGGAATCAAGGTGGCCGGTAAAGAGCTCGGCTATGGTTTCTTCGATGGTGTTGCAGGTTTAGTGACACAGCCACTGAGAGGAGCGGAGAAAGAGGGTGCGGTTGGCTTAGTCAAGGGACTTGGCAAAGGAATAGGAGGTCTGGTTACGAAACCAGCCGCCGGTATGTTTTTTGGAGTGATTATTGGACAATTCACTGACAAATCCAGGTATTTGGGGCCTTCCGGCATACACCATGCAGGGAGTTCACGCCGAGATCAACAAGTACTTCACCAAGAGCGTGCAGAACTACATCATTTCTTCACGGGCCATCCAGGGGCACCGAGAAATGCAGGCTTCAACACCAGGCGAGAGAGAGGATATCCTCTTGCGCTGGAACAACTGCAAATACGACCTGAAGAATTTCCACATGCTGAAGAGGAAGGAGAGGACGACCGGGAAGCTTCCGGCCTCCCGGCCTACGAGTGCCGACAACGATGGACTCGAGCCTCCAGCGTCGGGATGGTTCCACACTCGGCGTATGTCGTTTGAAGAGCGAAAACGACTCCAACACCAGCGCGAGGCTTGGAAGAGTGGCTACGTCGATGTGAAGGTCCCGCCAACAGAGTCCACGGACAGTCTTGCATCGGAAGATGTCGAGCTGGAGAGGGCAATCCAGGCTTCAGTTCAGGAGACGTCCAAAGGCAACGCCGAGGATGACGCAATGGTGGAAGCAGCCATTAGAGAAAGTATCAGAGCTGTTCGAGACAAGGTGCAGTCGACGGACACTGCGGGCCCGTTGCCGGAAAAGAACATCAACATCTTCAACGACGACGAATACCGCATTACGGACCAGGAGTACCAGGATCTCGTGGAGCAGGCCATCAAGCAGAGCCTGCTCACCGATGCACCTCTGCCCCAAGAATCCGGGTTCGTGGAGCTGGACTCGATGGATACGACAGTTTTGCCACCACCGCCACCTGGTCCGCCTCCCGTCGCTGATGATCGAGATGACGCCGAGCTACAGCGAGCCTTGACGGAGTCACGAATGGAGGAACCGGCGGCACCTCGAGATACTGGCGACGATGCAGAGCTGCAGCGGGCGATTGAAGAATCTAGAAACGACGCCGCGCCGCCGGCGAACCCGGACGAAGAAGAGGAGATGCAGCGTGCCATCGAGGCGTCCAAGGAGGCCATGCAGCAGGAGATGAGTCAACGCACCGAAGAAGAGATTGTTTTGGAATACGTCAAGAAACAGAGCCTCGCCGAAGAAGAATTCCGACGTCAAAGTGCTAAGGGCAAAGAGAGGTTTCCGGCAGAGAACGAGAACGATGAAGATGACGAGGAGTTGAGGAGGGCAATGGAGGAGAGTCTGAAGATGAGCCGAGGCGACGACGCTGGCCCGTCTTGGAGTCGATGATGCACGCGTTTGATGGAGGGGATACCCAATTTTGCCACCTCAGGTACCTGATTACAGAAACTTGTTCTTGATAGCGTTATGGAATATGTTTTATTCATTAGTGACCGTTTTCTTGAGACTTGATTAGGGAGTAGGAATAATATGGGCGAATGCCTTTCATGAGCTCGTTGTTGACCAGCAACGTAAACAGTACCCGGCCCCTTTTCGCCGTAACCTTTTAGTTTTCCATGCGCCTAAATTTGCCTTCGAGAGTGTTTTTCCAGTCTATTTCTCCCTTCTTATTTTCTTTATTCCCTACATTGCTCCCATGAGATCGTGAAGCTCCTGCTCGTCCCTCTTGACTGCCACAAGTCGAGCCTTCACCATGCGCCACTGCACACAGGCAGACCAGACGCACGCGGCCGCGTTGGCAAGAATGACGCCTGCTTTGGCGCTCGGCGGGAGGAGTTTGCAGACGAGCACAGCGAGGGCGGATTGTGCTAGGGAGAGCATGATCCAGGCTCGGGTGACTGACCAGCAAGCGTTGGCGCTCTAAAGCAGCTTGGTTAGTATCCCGACAATACTTGGAGACAACAGAGGAAGGACTTACTTCGATCTCATCCAGAACCGCCTCCCAGAACCGACTCGGCCGCCTGACGCCCGCGTGCCTCGCCAGCACGTCCCTTACGAAGCCCTCGGGTAATACGATGTGCACCCCCGCGCGGTGCCGCTCGGCCAAGCGGGCGGCGAGGACGCACATCCGGCGACGGCGGTCGCGGGCCGGGCCGGGAGACATGGTTGCGGCCTGGGCGCGGCATCCGTCGGCGAGGGCCCGGTAGACGAAGGGTAGATGGGAGAAGTGGCGGGCGATGGTCTCGGGGGTCGGAGGTTTGCGGACGGGGAGGCGGCGGTTTAGGTAGGTTTGCACGGGGAGGGGGAAGGGGGAGGAGGAGGAATGAGTTTTAAGGGAGGGCGAGGAGGGAGCTTGGGGGGAGGGGGGACTGATGCGGAAGCTGTTGTCGCTGTCACTGTCGATACTGGCCATGCTGAGGCGGGCTTGTAGTCTGATGCCCTTTGTCGGCGGCGTTCTACATCCGGTCGAGTCACGCCTCGACGTCCTCCGCGCGGCATCCCAGACGCCAACGCAGGACGCGAGGGACCGACGGGCCGGGACTCGGCCGGGAACGGGAGCGGGACGGTTCGCCGAAGACGGGGAGGCGGCCTTCTTCTTCTCTGTAGCGTGAGCGCCATGGTTCGAGCACGAAAAGGACGCGGGGGAGGCCGCGCCGCGGAGGTGAGAAATACTTCGGATGCGCTGTTGCACGAGCCGGACGCGTGCGAGGGACCGCATCGCGCAGCACAGCAAGTAGGCGGTCACGGCGGCGACGAGGTCGGAGAGCCAGGTGTAGAAGAGCATCGGGGGGAGGAGGAGGCAGGTGAGGGCACGAGTCCACATGTTTGGGAGGTGGTGGTTGGGCATTGTTGTAGTTGGGTGAGAGATGGAGAGGGACGAGAAGAGGGTATTATATATAAATGTAAGGTAAGGTATGGTCCAAGTAGATTAAGCCCAAGGGTGACACTGAGATTTGGTATGAGATGTGCCTTCTCGCACCAGATGGGGAAGGGAGGGAGGCTGGATCCTTGGACCCTGATATAAGCTAATGCATGCATCTCGACACATGTTGCCGCATGGCGGTCCCGTCATCCGTCCCACGGCTCCCCGGACCACGATTGATTCGCTCCTTGACGCCGGGCTAGACTTGCCTTTCCGAGACGGAAATGGAGAGAGAAGAGGCCGAAGCACGAAGAATGAAGCATACCGAAATTCAACAAAGGGAAAGAAAAACAAGACTCCGCAACGCCGCATCCATAGTCCCTCCGCGTCGCGATGTCTCGCCTCCCCGAGACACACGTCGTCGGAGCTCAGAGCCGCCGCCGCCTCTCACTCAACCATACCTCATCTGCGGGTTGCCACCCTGCGGAGGAGGCGCGTACTGCCCCTGGGGAGGAAGAGGACCGCCGCCGGCGCCGGCCATGGACTTTACGTCCGGGCGGTTGTCCAGCGGCTGGTGGAAGTTGCAGATGCGACAGGCCACGTCGGTGTAGCCGGAGAAGGAGAGGGGGATGACGGGCTATTACCATTAGTCTTTGTGTGGTTATTTGAGAATGAATAGTGGTGGAACGTACAATCCAGCAAAAGGTAAACCAGGGATTGCTCTTGGTCACGCTGGCGGCCATGTTCCCGCAGTGATGGCACTGGAACACTTTTCCCTCGTATCCCGACACCTCCTTGCGGAACGTGTGCTCGCCGCACACGAAGAAGAAGAACATTTGCCCTGAGTTTTTTGATTGGGCGAATAAGACGACGCGAAAAAGTCCGAAGAGCGAAGAGGCGGGCGGGTTGGTGAGAGGAAGCGCCGAATGTTGACGGAGGATGAAGAGAAGGAGAGGGACACACACTCGCGCCAAGTTCCCCGTGGTCGTCGGTCGTCGTCACTCCGGGAGCCGGA
This sequence comes from Thelonectria blattea, assembly GCA_024115155.1. Classification (NCBI taxonomy): domain Eukaryota; kingdom Fungi; phylum Ascomycota; class Sordariomycetes; order Hypocreales; family Nectriaceae; genus Thelonectria; species Thelonectria blattea. Next base: position 54,542 of record JAMQMW010001674.1, read on the forward strand.
GTTTAGGTAGCGAGGCGCAGTTGGCTTGGCGAGGATTGGCAATTAGGGAGGGAGGGGAAGATGATTGTATTGAGTGCGAGCGGGGTAGATTTGGTGTCGGTAGTTGAAAAAGAACAAATCATGTGCGAATAACCTCGTGAAATTCCTACTTCTTGAGCTGATGATGATGTGGTGATCTGGCAGTTTGTTCCTCTTTCTTCCCGCCCTGTCATCGGGCTGCCTCAACCGCTAAAATTCCACCAACCTTCCAGCCCCGCGCCACTTCCACGCACGGACCGCTGCTTCCCGCGACGCCAAATCTCGTGCCTGCGTGATGCGTCATTGGAGTAAGAGAAAAAAAAAAAAAAAAAA